>CABEEJ010000181.1:273320-297878 GCA_901482245.1 Timema douglasi
TTTTTTTTTTTTTTTTTTTATATAAACTGGTGCCTCAAAGATTTAAAAAATACTTGTTGCCACTTCCGGAACTCAGGGCCTCACGGAAGTAGTAGGGGGAAATCAGACTACTTGTTCCAACATTTTTGGTTCTAACTTCCATCATATTTATGATAAAAAGGCCTACAATATATAAAATTAAGGACAGTTAAATTATCTACAATAGTTGAATTTAATAAAATGGCCGTAAATATGAAATTGACATAGAATATCCAGAAATATCTAAATAGAATTTACTTTTTACGATGTTTCTGTTATTTATGATGGTAGTAAATTAATTTAAAATTTAAGATGTCTTATTAGCAACAAGGCTATAGAGTATTAATTTTTCTTCCTTGTTTTAATTATAATAGGACTTTTTATATAAAAATGGAGGAGCATGTTGCCAAAAATGGATATTTTGCAGCTGTGATTTTAAAAATGGTTCTCATAATTCACGTGATACCAAGTGTTTTTATTTGGTTTCAGGTCATTAAATGATTCGATTTGAAAGCGTAATCCCAAAAAGATGACTAATTTTAGTTATGTATGATAATAAAGAAATTTTGTCCCCAAAATCTTCCAAAATGGTCAATGACATCAATGTATGTATGATTTGTAATATTGACAAAAATTGTTTTTTTTAAACCCTGGTACTCATGAACGTGTACTACAAATATTTAAAGAGCTGGCCCAACTCCTGGATGACCTATGCGTGGTAGCTAACAATCGGCTGTGTGCAGTAAATGCCCAAAAATTTATTGAAGGAGGAGCATTTTGGCATAGAAGTTTGTTCCAAATTGTTACTCACAAAGTAAAACTTTACCATTTAAAAAAAAAATATGAGAAACAAAATGACACTCAAATGTGATCAACTGAAAATGATACAGGGAGCAAAATACGAGTTTCTTGTTCTACGTGTGTACCTTTGAGTTAAGAAGTTTTTTTTTGTAATTATGTTCACTCAAGAGTGAATCCTCTTAGAAGACTGTCAGTTGATCGAGTCCAAAAACATTTTAGTGATGTCATCTACAAAAATGGGAATGAAGCTTTAAAAATTAAACTCAACACAGCTACCAATGAGGAGGATGGGCATGCCATAGATATTAGATACCATTTGCTATGCTGGACCAAAACTTTAAGTACAGTAGAAGCTCATTAATCCGGCCCGTCTGGGACTGCGGCCGTGCCGAATTAGCAATTCGTCAATCAAAACGTCAATAATTTAACGGGAATACCAAAGATAAATCACTCTAGATAAAAATGCAGAGGATTAAAACATGTATTTTAAGAAAAACAGAGTACAAAAATTAAATTTAAACATTGAATATTCATGTAAATAAAAAACACTACAATGCAAGAAAGAAAAATTAATACACATGGCCGTTATTGTTTAAAACTGTCTCTGATATCACGTATTTCCGTGAGTCAGACCTCTTCTTCAAAAAGTCGTTACGGATTATAAACAAATTTATGAGTCCTGCAGAGTTGTAAATTTTGTTGGATTAGGCAAATTTTATTAATGTATGCAATGCATCAGAATCTTGCTTACATGAGACTTTAGCTTCATAAGCCATGGATCCTTCTTCTTCATCCGATTTCCCCCCTGAACCTGAGATTCTTGTGGGTCAACAACACTTTATATAATCTGTTCGTCACCCAATTCTTCAACCAATGGCGCACGTTTGTCGATTTCAATACAGTCTATAACTTCCTCACGGTGTACATCTCTTAAAGGGTTGTTTTGGCACAGCTTCTACCAAATCTACCATCACCGGTAACATTTTGATCCACATCTTCATCATTAGGCTAAAGTTTGCGCCAGTACCGCTGTAGATTCTCTTCTTTCACGTGATTCCAAGCTAAGGCAATTCGGGAAATTTCATCTTTAGCATTAAACTGTTTTTGGAAGTCTGTTACATCAGAGTCAGCGTCCAAAAGGCCTTGCATAAAATATCTTATATATAAACACTTGACATTTTGAATCACACCTCGGTCCATCGGCTGAATCAAGGTAGTGACATTTGGTGGTAGGTAAACTACAGAAATATTTCCGGAAACCAAATCAGAAGCAGGAGGATGAGCGCAACAGTTGACTAACAACAAAAGTGCTCTGCTGCCCTCTGTCATTCCACGTTTCTTAAAGTTTTTCCTTTACATCTGGTACAAAATGATGGAAACACCAGTCCTTAAACAAATCTGATGTTATCCATGGATTGCTCTGCGAATCATAATGCACATGAAAGTTTAATATTCCTTTTAAAGCTCTGGGTCTTTTATATTTACCAATCATGACAGGTGTCATCTGATGGTCGCCAGAAGCATTTGCACACAACAAAACTGTCAAACTGTCTTTATTTTTCTTAAATCCCCTAACATATTTTTCATCCCCACCTGCCAGTGTAGACGTTGGCAAACAATGCCATAGAATGCCGGTTTCATCGCCATTGTAAGCTTAATCACAGGTTAATTCCCACCGTAAGACAAGGCTGCTATAAGTGTCCTTAAATTCTTCAGTGGCATTTCCATTGGCTGATCAGCTCTCTCTAGCCACATCCAGCTTACGGATTCCGTGTTGAATTTTAAATTTCTGAAGCCAACCATTGGAAAACACACAAGAACTTTCTATATTCAGATCACGATGAAACTGTTTTGCTTTTTAGATGCACATAAGCCCAGTCACAAGTTTTCCCTATGATTGTTTCGCACTAAACCAAGTGTACAAAGCACAATCAAGAATTTCAAGTTTAGGTTTCTTCAATGTGTGTCTTTATTCCGTATTCTTTGCTGTAACCGCTTGAGCAGCAAACTTATTAAGTTACTTTTTTTGTTTTTTTATATCATAAATAGTCGATGAACCAATATTGAAATCACGCATTATGAATTTCTGTTTTCACCTTTTTCGAGACGATTAATTATTTCTAGTTTTTGCTGTATAGTGAGAGTCACATGCTTACGCGTATTAGTTTTATTATCACTTGAAGAACTCATGCTGGGCTTCGAATTGTGCAAACATGATTTGTATCCAGTTAAAATAACAGGAAACGCTGTACTGAAATGAACACTGAACTGACAGTTAGTTACGATAAACACTAATTGAACTAAAAACGCGGAAACAAGGGTCCTGGACAACACCGTATAACTGCGTGAAACACAGATGAACTGAAAACCAGTTTTGCCAACTCTATAGTCTCTAGCGATAGTACATGGACCTGAAATGGATTGTATTTTTACCGGTAGGATACTACTTGCTTTCTGACATTATTTTGATAAACCCACTGATTTTCATAAAAAATAGGAATTGATACAAATGTGTTTCTTTACAGCAGGGTCACAAGATATTACTTTTAGAAAATATCATAAAATTAGATTGTTTAGGTGGGTAAATTATATATAAAGTAGTATCCAAATCGTACAGTTGGCAATGCTGCTGAAAACCCACCTGGCGGGTACAGCCATACCGGTCAAGGCCAACGAACGCATGAATCCAGCTGAAAAAAACCCAAACTCAATCGATGCCGGATTACAGAACGTGCAGAACCGTAGAATGCCGGACTAAAGATCTTCTACTGTAATATGCTAAGGCAGGCTACGAACACTACGTGTAAAGACTCTACAATAAAAGATGCAGCAAAAATTTAATTTATAAGTCTCCATTATTGAATGTTTACAAAAGTGGTCTATAAATATGGCTGTCATCCAAACCACTTATGAAAAATATGGGAAATTAACAACATAGTTTTTAATATGATACCTCGGAAACAAATAAAGCAAATACTCATTGGCAACATTGGTGATATTGAATTCCATCGACCAGTTAACCAACTAACCGGAAATAGCTTCTTTTAAAAAAACATGAGATGTTTCTATCGATGCACTATATCATTGTGTTAATGATACGAATGTGAACAAGCGGTGTCTTTATGATGCAGCCCTTTTACTCCGAGATTGCAACAATGGATGTTCACAGGAAAAATGTACGCACATAATTACCTCATTCCACGCGAAGTGTAGGCTTATGCATTCTTTAGATGGCTTGTTAGTGGGATAGAAGAAATAATTTCGTCAGAAATAAAACCACCCGCTGTAAATAAAGCAGCCATGAATATTTCATAAACTGTTATGGCTATGACATACAATGAGGGGCAAAATGTACCGTTCATGTATTGACAATATGCAGTCAATACATTTTAGGACTCAACAGGTTGGCATAGACATGGCAATTATCAAGCCACTAGAAACAAAAATATTGTCAATCTGCTTCATGTATTGGGCTTCTCGATAAAGTATAACTGTCTTCTAAGGTATGAGGCGCAAATCACAGAGTGTGATATGGATTATGTCCGCAGGAATAATGGAATGTATTTACCTGCAAATATGGTCAAAAGCCGATATATATATTTTTCGCAGTAGACATTGTTGATTTTATGGAAGATACCTCTAATAAAAAAAAATTACACATGCCTCAGCGCTGGCCATTTATCAGCGAAAATAAGCAGATGATATTACACAAGTTCTTCAACTGTGAAAAACATCTGGACATTGTTCACTATACCTTCTTGACTGTTCAACTGTTATTAAATATTGTTTTATGCCATCCAAACCTATTCTAAAATTCAAAACGTATCCTGACTTCAGCCTAGCTTTTGTAGGCCACACTGGTTTATAGGGAAGACATTCCACAAAATCAGAGGTGCTTTCCTTCAAAATGGCACACAATGTGTAAGAGAAGACATGATTGAAAATTCAAATATTCCAACATTGGCCACCTTCAATTCTCATATAGCTACAGCTTTGCCAATAACTGCACTTAATGTTACCTCACTTATACCTTACCCGCACCACCAACAAAATAGCCAGTATTGTTAACTGTTCTACTTCAATTAAAAGTACAAACTAACTAGTAATAAGTCCACAAAAAGCCAGTGAGTTATTTGCCAGGATTTCGTGCCTTCACTGGCTGTGATACCACATAATGTTTTTCAGGCAAAGGAAAGTTGGGAGTGTGTTGAAGAGGGAATAGAAAAATTTGTCTGAAAATTTTATATGTCATTATCTACAGCATCAAAAGTGAAAGAAGTAAGATGGTTTATTAAATAAGTGGAATCTGAAAGGATGCCACCAAAGTTTTTTGCTCTAAAATTCTCTATATTGAGGTATATTTTATCAGTGCATAATTTGGAACAATGATTTTACTGCTCATCCAACTATATCATCTCCTGAACCGGGATATGGTTGTGAAGCTAGTATTGTTTATTATGTCCCGAAAATTACAGACATACCACCATCATCTTCAAAAATAATAGAGCTCATAAAATGATCTTGAAAAACAAACTGTTTCTCCAAATTATGCTCCTGTTGCCATAGTTATCTCCCGTGCACCGATATGTGTTTGTGTACAAATTATGAGTCTTATAAGTGTGAAAACAGTAGCACTTTTTATTCCCAAGAGGGTGAAGACGGTGATTGTGACGACTTAGAATTATAACACAGCATTTACAAACAATATTCTAACTTACAGTAATAATTTTCTATTATTTTTATTGTGTATTTTTTTCTAGTTACACTGAATAACAAATGCATGAGCAAATTCACTATATTTTCGTGAATTATTATAAGAAATATGTTTCAGTGACGGTTTCAACTTTAATTTTATCACTTTCCAAAACAAAGTTTTTGCAAGACAACTTAATTTCTCGTAAGCCTTGAATATAAAAGACTTTTCATTATTCTTTTGTTTGAAATTAAACAGTTATTTTTAAAAGTATAACCTTTTTCGGGACCAATACTGCCATTGAACTAGTTAGGCTATTACATTAATGTGCACATATTCTGCTGAGGTAATATTAATCTAATGTTTTCCTAGCTGATGGATAGAGAGCCACCTCTGGGCCTCTTATTGTTTGTGATAGGGAGGCCGTAAATATATCAAACTAAAGAGAGCTAAACACACTATTATAATTGTTACCATTAGTAAATCTAAAACATTAATTTGCATACTACCACAAAAAAAAAATAGAAAAAAAATGAAAATGTGTATCGTTTATTAATATTTCAAAAGATAATAAGTTAATTACATGCTTTCGTCCAAATTGTAGATAAATTTATTAGCTTTAATTTTAGTTATGTGGGCTTTTATATCATTAAATATATAGAAGTTACAGTTAATAATGTTGTAACAAGTAATATGATATTCCCGCCCCTCCTCCCTGCACCTTACCCCCCACCATCCCCGCATGATTTTCAGAAGTGCAACATATGTTTTTGAAATATTTGGGGTATCAATTATTAACTTTAAAAAAACGCAATATTGTATCACAAAGCTCACACAGAAAACCATTTGCTCCCCCAATAGGAGGGTCCAACAACTTAATTTTTTTGTATCTTAAATATTTGTTTCTCACTAATCTTTTAAGGTTCAAAACGCCATACTTGGGTGAAAAAAGGTGCGAAACGGGACTTTTATTTTGGAATAAAAAAACAATTAGTGAGTGGGGGTGGGGGGGTACGCTTAATTTGCCCCCTCCACCCCACCTTTTTATTGTTTAAAAAATGTTATCTTGCAAAACCTTTCAGTTTCAAAACGCCATACTTGGGTGTAAAACGGTGCGAAACGGTGCAAAACAGGAATTTTAAGATGACATAGAAAAAATCCAACAATTTTATAGTGGAGGGGGGGGAGGCTACCTTTATCTTGGCCTCCCCCCTAAACATAAACAGTCTCTGGGTTTAGGGTGCCAAACGTAATAATTGGGTGCAAAATGGTGCAATTCATTTACTTGTGTAATTATTAGTCCGGTGAGACATAAAACAATGAGCATATCCTAATTTTTTTCTGACAGAAAAGTACTTAAATGTGCATGTATTTTTATACTTTTATCTTGTTTTTGTTTAGGTAGAAAACCCAATGCCTTAGAAAGGGTTGACTAACTTGGAATTTCCAAAGTTTGGGAAATGTAAGGAATTATTTAAAACTAGATCATCCTAAATTTCATGAGTTTTTAGACACACGAATCATTGTATTCCGGACTAATCTACTCTGCGTAAAAGCTATGTTAGCCTGTACTATGAGATAACTATTAAAAAAATACGAACCAGTGTACGTTGGGAAAGAATTATGGGTATCAATTGGATTTAAAATCTATTATTTGATGTTTAAGACCATCGTTTGTATTTTTGAATTTGTAAAAACCCCGTTTTTGAGTGCATCTTTTTTTTAAAAGGGTTTTTTATAGCAATATTACAACATATTTAAGAGATTTTCTTGCGTGTCTATGGGCATAAACTTCTGGGTCCTGGTTTTGACTATCCGTTTCCTGACAGTCTCCATTGATATCGTTGGCTTAAATTCAAGCCAGAGAAGCTCATAAATTAGGAAGCAAGATTTTAACTTTCTCAGCTGTAAAAGAGTTAGCCTGATATGGAATTTAAATTTATCTTCAATTGAGACATTCATATTTTTACTTACTTTGACTATCATATCATGTGAGGCACCTGGAGAGGGGGATAATTTAGGGCAATTTCCCCCACCATCATCTTAAATTCATTTTATAAAATTTGCCAGCAAATGGACCACTCCAAATAGCTTCTAGAGGTATCCAATTTTCAAATATTTGCCAGATTAAGACCATACAAATGGCTTCTAGGTGCATGTAATCAACAAAATATCTTCAGGCAAAGACTATTCCAAATATCTTCTATAGTATCCATTTTTCAAAAATATCTTGGGGATGACTACTTTCGTTAACTACCTAGTAAAATATAACTTTCTAGATATATTATTAAATAAACCATTGGTAAATTCAAATATTATAATAAATGTTAAAGCCATATATCAATAATTAAGTTATAAAAATATCAATAATGTTGGTTGAAGAGTTGGTGAACTAGAGCTGAATTTAATAGCTTCATTTTTAAGTGAGACAAATCACAGCTTCATTCACATTTGGTGGATTAAAACTACTCAATTTAATAAATTTAATATAAATTATAATAAAAATACACTAGATATAGTGCCATATACATAACCAAAACATATGCTCCAGTATTAACTATAAGTCTCTTCAGTGGCAGAATGATCTAAGGCATCACTCTTGAGTTGAACTGGCCTGCCAATGACGGAGAGATCGGGCTTCGAATCTCCGTTCGGTTTACCGGGGGTGGTTTTTCCTGAAACAAATTTAATATTCTCCTTCCACGCAAATGCGGGTAGAATAAATCTAAAATGCTTCTTTCTTCATCCCTACCTTATTAGAGTAACTATCATCTATGCGTATAAACTGAATAGACAGTAATTCACAGTGATATATATATATACATACATACATACATACATACAAAACTAGGTATTACAGTTATATTCTTATTAAAACAAGACATTAACACATTACTTATTTAATATTTTATTTGAAATTGATAATTCTCACATTTTTAAAATATTTAAATCCTCACTAGTAGTTTCTTGGTCAAAGGCGTCGTTGAGCTCACTTAGACTAGATCACTGTTGACCAAGTGGTTAGAATACTAATCCCAACTAAGTGTAATGGAGGTGAATTTCAAGTTGGTTTTTTTCATCCATCTCTGCTAATGTGGGTTATTTTCCTATTTTCACTTCTCACTAAAGAGATTCATATATGTTTATGCTACCAACATACTGCAGTTTGAGAGATCAATAAATTCCAAGGTGGATCCGACCCCCTTACCCTAACCTTTCTACACACAGTATATAGTTTAGCCCCATATATTATTACCCACACAAGATGAGTGAAAGTGCAAACAATTAAGAAAATTTACCCTTAATACATCCAGCCGGGATGTAAATTCTGACCTCCCATAAACCGAAATTTCAGACTAGATGAGGTTAAGGCTTTAGTCCACGTGACCACTGATTTGGGGAAAAAACAATATATCATTATAATTCAACACGCTATGAAATATTTGAATGGATACATTTTCTCATATATATATATATATATATAATAAAGCTTTAAATATGACTTTGCCTTCGATTCTGTTTGTTTGTTTCCAGTAAACTTTAAGAGTAATCATCGGATCGAGACAGGACTGCTTCTGTTGTACCCCGTATGTTTCAGAATACATGCAGAGCCAGTTATAATTGCTAGTATTTAATAAGTGCTTGACACACTAGTTATCTTTAGTTTTCTATTCAAAGAAAAACTTTCCGTGTCAACCTTTAAATAAAATTGTTTAAATTTTTAAAGAAAGGTTGACATCATTTTTTACATAAAACAAGCCTTTTGATGTGTTTACTTTGATTGTATATATTTTGTACTAATATATTACTATACATAGAAAGTGTTTAATATTTCTTACTTTAATTATTTTTCGTAATAAATTAAATGCTTAGCTAGACGATGTTTAAATAAATTGGGTATGTTAAGAGAAGGTTGAGTTCCACAGCCATACTATTTTGTGGGTGACTGTAAAACATAATTTTAAATATTCAAATTACTAATTCATTTATTTTAATCAATTTTACTTTTTATAATGGAATATTGTTAAAGTGTGTGACATTTGATATTTGTAATTGTATTACTTAGGTTATTTTTCAGCTACATATATAAATGAATATTTATTTACTTTTTGGTTAATACATCTGTTGACAACTAGCCATCCATCACAAAAAGGAGGGAGGAGGGGGAAGTAATGTAAATATATACGTTAGTCAAATTTGAACAAATACCACCGAAAAAATAGTCTCATAACTATGAACAAGTATTTTGGCACTTTTCTTATATATATTTAAAAAACACTACTCTATATTCCAAACTCACCGTGAATCCATTAAACTGTAAAATATATGACAGGTTGTTCATACTTCAATGATCGTAGGATATTATTCCACTTGAATGATCTCCCGCATGCGATTGAAAGTCACATCAACAGACAAAAATGAAAGAAAAAGCGATCCTATTCTTCGACATTATTCTGAGAGCTTACTTCTGATGTTTTGCGCTTGATATATTTTGCTTATATATCTTATAAACATGATTTTGATCAAACTTACGTACCAACTCGCATAAGCAGTATTAAAGAAGAAATAAATCAAGTAAATCAGTGGTTCTCTAAAGTGTAAATGCTATATACCGCTCTTTGTGAAATGGTGTTAAGCTTATCATCAAAATTTTAAGGGAAAATATGGCGTTAACATGTTAATATAAATATTATTTATGTTAATCAAATAATTATGCCAGTACATAAGCGTGATAATATAAGATAACGGAATATTAAGCTTTTAATTTGTGTGCTTATATAATTGATGCCATGGAATAACACTTCGTTGAGTCCCCCAAAATTCCAAATCCAAACCCCTTATCGTGGAAATTACCCGCCATATTGAATTTTATGCTTTTCCGAGTATAGTGGCTGCACAAAAAGCTGAAAAGGTGTAGACTTATATAACTGATACCATAGAATAACAGTCCATTATGTCCCAAAAAAATCTAATTTAGGAAAATACGTAATGGCGGGAAATTGACAGCTATAATATTTTTTATTTTAAAGATTATCAGCTAAACTAAAGGAGATATAAATATACGGTTTTGACAAAAAAAAAAGTATACTTCTGGAAACATAATATGAAAGTGTGAGCAGGATATGTAATTATATCAATGTAAAGTGGGTTTACTATAACATTATACCGATGGTAAAGCTAGATCATATGTCCTGTTGTTTTTTTTGCTCATTAAAGATGGAATTAAAAAAATGTTTGCAATATAAGTTTTATAGTGTTATAAATAAAGTGGAAGTATCTCCCCAATAAGATACACTAAAAATCTCTTTTTGGTATTTGTGTTTTTATTCCAGTTCTTGAGGATATACTAATTATCAGCGATTTTATCCGCGTTCATTGCAAGACTGACTATACATAATAAGTTGGCAGTGACCATACAAGCTAGATAAGGTCAAGTTTTGTTAACGCCTATATCAGAATATTCTATACATCTAGGAGAACCAAATTTTCACAATCTAAATATAAGGGAGTATGATTATTGCGTTTCCTGGCAACTACCTTTGTGAAGATATTAAATAAAGTTTCTCATACCTCCTAAGGCTCAGTCGATGAACCAAATACACAAATGAAGAAAATGAACTGCCTAGGAGAATATGACCTTTTCACCCAAAATATCTTATCTATTCCAATACATCCTTTCAAATTATTACGTTTTAAAATAACTTTTAATTCAAGTAATCATTGATTTGACTGTATACATATTTATGTAAATGCAAGAACAAATTAAATAATGATGTTAAATGTTACCTGTGAATTTTTTTATTTGTCAAAGAAATACTTTATATACTTATATGAATACGAAACAGCTAACGAAATTATAAAAACATGCCATTGTAATATTATCTGAAATTTCCTTTTAGATTTGAATGTCTCTTCTAGTTTCTCCTAGATTTTTATATGCAAATAACATGTTGACTGATTAAAAGACGGTTTGTATTTTTATTTTTTATTTTCAAGTTTAAAAGTTTTGCGCACCATATAAGTATTTCATTAGCATTTAACCTAATTTCTGCTTTTAGCTTAATGAGAAATACTAAAAATCCCCCTGATTGACAAACACACATACATGCTTAGGTCTACGTACGAACATACATACATACATACACATACATGTATACTTACATACACATAAGGTGGGTGCCCTTGATATCTCCATTCTAAGATGTGAGAATTTTTCTAGACGCCATTTAAAAAAAAAAAAATATTTTTTTGTAAATCGTTCTCAGGCGAATGGACTTTCATAAAAAATTTGCATTCCACATAAAAATAGTTTTGCTTTTCCAAAAAAAATGAAATTCCAAAAGTCTACCTAGTGGCCATATCAGGAACATATGCACATGATATAGCCACACTTGTTCCATGCTCTATATATCGTGATTTTTTTTCATTTTCATGGTGCAGTTCTGCCCAAATTAAATAATTTTGGTGTAAAATGAATAAACATGATACTAAATAATCCTTTTTGTTAATCAAAAGTGGACTCAAAACATGATTTTCCATGAAAAATAAAGTTGTTTAAACCATTGACATTTACACTTTAGTCCATACAATTCAGTCCATAATCCCCTATTCTTCACATTGTCAGACATTATTTTATATCTGAAACAAAAAAAAAGTTTTTATTTAATAATTTTGTCAGGAGAAAAAATAAATGTGAACTGAACTTGATATGGCCATTGTGGAGGCCATATCAGGAGCAGGTAAGCTTTCACGAAAATCGTTTTATTATGAACAATTCGTAAAAGATACGCCATCAACAACAAGACCAATCGAAAGAGCATTAAAAACTGAATAGAGTACGATGGTTTTATGAAAAAGATATTTTAAAAACATGCGTTAAACAAAGGAGACTTAACAGAGAAAAACAATAAAAGGTCCCACGAAAAACACAAAACAGGCATCTGACGACATATTGCTCAACCTGGCTGGTTGGGAAATGATTACGTGACACACCAGGAGGTACCCTCACTGTATTCTGATGCCATCTAGCGGATTTTTTGCTTGGCTAACTCACAATAGGGGGGTGGCCATATCAGGAACATGGCTATAACACGAGCACCCACCTTATTTATTATATATATACATACATTCATATATACATACAAACACACACATATATACATATATACCACACACATATACATACATATACACATATATACACATATATACATACGTATAAACATACATACATACCACACACATATACATACAAATATATATACTCATATATACTTACATACATAAACACATATATACACATGTATACATACATACACACATATACACATGTATACATACATACACACACATAAACATATATATATATACATGTATACATACATACACATAAACATATATATATACATACACACACACATATATATACGTACATACACACATACATACATACATACATACACACATACAAACACATCCATACAAAAATATATATACACATCACATGCACCATTAGCCATTTATCTATGGACTAGATTTTAGGCTTGTCTATGACAGAATGATAATATACTTCAATTATATAAGCGCATAGCAGGTTGGGTTCTGCAAAAAAAAGTGTATTTAGAATGTTATTACTTAAGAGTAGATGAAGTGAGGGTTAACTAAATTGATATTATTTGATTTTTTTGATTATAAAATGTAGAAGAAAAGACCACCTACAATAATGCCCAAAGCTGAAAACGTGCTTGGGCAGATAGCAACCAACAATGTCCATGGTTTGACATAGTAACTATTTAATGGTAATTGAAAACAACATTTTAACTCGAAAATACCTCCGTCTCAAAATAAAGCTAATTCCAAGGTGTACAGGTGGATCAGATTTTTACTCTATTTTGTCACAGCTAAACATGTCCTATTGTATAATTTATGTTTAGTATTTTAACTAAACATGTCCTATTGTATAGTCCATATTTAATATTTTAGAGCTCAAGAAGCTTTATTATACTGCCTATTTTTATAAGTTCAACTTGAGTGCGGTATTCATTTGGGCTCCTAACTAATTAAAATGTATCTCGGATAGTTTCCGTTTTCCCGCTTCTCCTTTCAATAGACTGAGTTTTAAACTAATGTAACAATGGACGTCCTCTAAAATGCTTCATACCTGCTTATTATTTTAAGCAGCTTCGTCATTTCACGGAAACAGATTAGCTATTCCAAATATAATTTGCGCTAAGCCTATTCCAAAATATTTCGTGAACCACCGAGCCATGTACAATAATTATTCTGGAACTGTATTTTTTCTGTTTTTCATTACTCAAGTTCATTATCCAATAACGGAGTTTACTGTGGATATTCTGCACGAGAGTTTTATTTGTAAGTGTGCGTGGGTCGAATAAACTGTTCCAGGCTAATATGGTTAATATGTTACTCTACTATAAAAATAACAAGGATAAAAGTACCTTCATAGTACAAAGTTTTGTTGAGTTTAAAAATGGTCCTATGTACTGTACATGTCGAGAGGAGGAATGGAAAACATCACCTTAAAGTATTGACTTTTTTTTTATTGATTAACATGATACATTTGATATTTAAAATGGTGAAAGAATACAGAGATAATGTACTATAGTTTTCAAAGGGAACACATTGGGTAAAACATATTTTTGGAGAATGAATGGCTTTCAATAATTACTCCTCGCAGTAATTATTATACATTACCTTATATTTTATTATTATTTCCTTCGGAAATTTACCTTATTAAAAAATAAAAGTGACTTCTACCCAAAGGAAAGTGGTCAAAAAAAGAGCTATGACATGGTGGGTAAAATGTTTCTATACCATTCATGTGTATATGACGTAATGGTCTGGACAGCGAGTCACACCCCCGTGTGTCACTTGTCAAATCTCTTTTATAGAGGCCCAGGTTACGGGTTGTAATCTTATACTTCACTAAGTGACAGTCTTCTGGATGTGTTGATAGCCCCAACTATTTCAGTAAATAGAAGAGACAGGTTCTTAACTTTAAAGACTTGAAAGTGCGTTAGCTGTTGGTCACGAGCTTCTCCTGCTTTAAGCTGTGACTAGCTTTGCACATGAAGCCGTGAGGAACAATTATATGAACCACTACAACGCCTTTACAAAATGCCTGAATATGGCATCGTACTTTTATAACATAAACCACTTTTATAAATACTAGTTATATAATCTTTTATCTATAGAATAATTTAATTGGAAATCTAATATTTGGAAACTGGAATATTATGTTTCCACATTAGCGTGAGTAAAAATATTACAATTGTATTAATCTTAATCCCTTTAGTTAATAATTTAAAGATAAAATACACATAATTCCATAGTTAAGTATTATTGAAAGCATTTGATAACTTTTAAACAATTAATCAATAAAACATATCTCTATAATGCCAAATTATAGTGAAATTCAATGGCCAATAATGGATCGAGGCTGGCTTCCTATAATATAACTTACAGGAATTACGATCATGCAAGTTTACTTTTTAAAATGTCCTAGGAGCAACACGTACATTTTTTGAGTTTAACATGGCGTTAAAACTAAAAAAAAAACGTTGGGTACACTGAGGGTGGGTTTTCCTAAATGATTTTCTACTCTTTCTCAACGCAAATAAGGGTGCACTACCTCTAAATCAAACCTTCCTAATCCCTAACCCATTAGTGTAATTAGTACACAGGCGTATAACCCAAATGGGTAGTAAGACGCGGCGCTAAAAAACAAACAAAAAATAACAACATAAAATTAATGAACTCAATACCATAATTGAACCAACAGAGGTATGGTAAGATTCTGGCAGGAATAATGCTCACTATATGATAGTTACAAAATTTATTCAAACGATTTTAATGTATTCATACGACAAGTCATATAATCTACAACCTTCCCGTTTGATAGATTCTATCAAAACCTATAAATTAATTTTAATAATTTATTAAATTATTCGCAATGTTGACCACATAAATATGTCTGTATCTTCTAGCTATTCTTCCTACAAAAATCAGGGTATAGGTCAGTGGCGTGGGGTAAATTCTGGAAAAATGCAAGCAATGAGGCTACAATAAAGGGGGTCTGATGGACGCTAGTTTAAGTGGAAGCTCATACTGTTTTAATATAGTTAAAAGTATTGTGGGGAAGTAGGAAATGGGGTTGACACACACTTTGCATGGAATAAAACCAAATAATTAGTGATTTTAGAAATATTATTCAATCATTAAATTATATATCTATTTTTAAATAATAATTGTAGTTCTAACTCAAATAAAAATAAGAAGAATATTGGTCAATTTACGATAGTCGATGTTTTCTCTTGGGTTGTGTTATTATTATTATTATTATTATCAACGCGTCTTACTACCCGTTCGGGTTATATGCACTTAGGCTAATGTGTAATGGAACGGTGATTGTGAGATGAAATGGAGGACCTACAGTTTAACGTGGAATCTGAACCACGGTGGAGGCCTGGCATTCCCCACATTCACAAAGATGTCTTGTCAGAGGTTAAGGAAGGGTTTGGTAATCAGATAAATCTGTGCCGAGACCGAGGATTGAACCCCTGCCGCCAGAATAGAAGTCTGACACCTTACCCCTAGACCGCCAGGTCACCTCTTTCTTGGGTTGTGGCCTGCAAATGAGTATGACCTAAAACCATTACGAAAAATTATGTTTTTAAATATAATTTATGAATTTTGACACAGCATCCCATCTCTTCCACTTGTGCACATATTGACGCACTCGCCATTCTACTACTGTACGCCACTAAATAAACCGCTTCCCTTGGAGGATCAAACAAGCGTCAATATTCTGAAAAATAATACTAAACTTACTGTAAATTGGTGATAAATACATTATTTTGTGATAGAGGGACCATAAGTATATCTAGAAACAATAAATATCGCTAAAAACAACCTAAAAATAAGATTTTAACAGTATTAAACGTACGATTATACACCAATCACGATAGTAAACTCATATTCTAATACTCGCATAGGGAAACGCTGCTTCCCATTCTCCGATGATGGCCGAACAGACCCGGAAACAGATGATCGACCGAATACAAAGCAAGCAAGAGCAGCTGGCTGCCCGGTCAGTCTGAGAAAGAACTGCTTGCTCAAAGAAATAAGAGCTGCCACCTCAACTCAGTATACTTGTTGGAGAGGTTTCTAATTATAATAGTTTGTTTAAAATTTAATTTCCTCTTATTTTCATTATCCTCTTTTTAATTTTAGGGAAGCATTGCTTCCTTTGCTTCCATTGAATAAATGCCACGGGTATAGGTATGATCATGCATGCTTAACTCAGCGCTAGAAAGAACAAAGACAAATAGTTATAAGGGACTGGATAACTGTATTATCAATGTTAACTTTAATTCTGGTGTTTTAACATTTGTTTTGAGAGAGAGTTGAGGCGTTTGTTCCTCAGACAAGTGTATGCCGAGCCCTAACATGCCAGGCTAGTTTCCACTCTTGAAAAGTCGTTGACTTATATAAGGTGACAGACAAGTGACTTAAAGAGTTCTTTAAATTTGATTTGAGATGTGTGATGGAGTGGAAAATTACTCGACCACGTGTGATAGGATTGGTTTTAAAAACACAATTGGTTCTAGTAGTTTTACCATTCTATTTCCATAATAGTGCTGTTATACTTACTTTAGTTCAATGTTATTTTAATGCCACTAGCATAGATAGATAGATAGATAGAATCATTGTAAGCCATCCTCCTCATATTTGTATATCAATAAGTCTGATTACATGGATGAAAGAGAAGTGATAAGACAATCGACGGAATCCTAGAAAACGCCTTCATCTTTCACGGCTTTTCAGATAATCCTACACTCTTTATCCATTGCGTTCAATCGGTGACCCCTGGATGAGAGAATGTGGGTATACAAGAAAAGGGAAACATATAAATTATTATATATATATATCATGGAACTATCACAAAACAGTGTTAATTTGATTCAAAAAACAGATTTCCATGAAATTATCGTCTAAGTAATCAACTATGATAGATTGAGTTAAAATTACTTACCTTCTTTCCAGGCTAAATTACTACAGCGGATAATGTTCTCACCATCACCAATTTGAAGGATCTATTGGAGAAGGGGAAAATTTTTCTGCATCCTTGCAGCTTCTCCGAAAGATTCCTAGTGTTTTATATAGCTATTGTGAATATAGCATGGCAAAAACTAAAAATGTTATCTAGATTTGCTTTATTCAAAATAAAATTTAGATTGCTTGTTTATATTAAATACCTAGCTTATTAGTAAAACCCTTTAATCAACAACATGAGTAAGTCTACAGTATTTAATCAACAACATGCGTAGGCCCAAGTCTACAAAAAAAGATATATATTTTTATACATTCTTAAGGGAAGAAAGAGTTGCTAAGCAAATTTATAGAGAAATAATGTAATACAGTATCTAAATTACTAATTCAAGTTGGGTTAATACAGGGTAGGGCAAAAGTGTTGACACGTTTAATAACACTATGTGTTTACTATTTTAAATACTAAATCATTCGAATTAAACTTAAAATAACAATAAAAGAATGACAACGTTGCAGTTCAGCTGTCAGAAAGGTTTACATCATTTGGAAGTACCAATCAGATGTTATTGTTACTGCCTTAGCAACTTTTTTTTTTCGCACCAGGTGTTTCTACCTTTTAAGGCTGTACGCCTATATACTAATTATCTTAATAGAATTGGGATGAGGAAGGTTGAACTCAGTGGAAGTGTACTTGCATTTTCATGGAGAGAGAGGGGTAAATGAGGGGAAACATTGAGGGAAATCCACCCTCAGTTCACACAACCGGGATCGAACCACGATCTCCTCTTCATCGGCAGTTTAGTCTATCACGTGAGTGATGCACTAGACTATGTGGCCATTGAAGCGGGTATTCAAGAACTTAATAAAAGATTTGTGATGGAAGTTTAAGCAATTCAACAAGAGACATTGAGAAAAGTTATGTTAAGTTTTGAGGAGCGCATACAACAATGTATTTCATATAATGCTGGCCATCTTAAGAATGGATTAAAAAAAAAAGTAATGGTATGTAGAAAGTAAATATTTGTTTTTATCTTAAGTTTCATTTGAAGCATTTAGTAATTAAAATAGTAGAGATAATGTGTTATTAAATTTGTCAACACTTTCTGCCCCACTCTTTATAATAATAGGTATCAAGTGACAAGTATGGAAGATGTGGGGCAGCTTTACTACTATAACTCTAAGTAATTTGAATGATTTCATATAGACTATAATTAAAATAACAGTCCTCATTCTAACAAAGCTTTATTTTTATTTTGCTTGCTAACATTTTTAAATATAGGCCTGAGATTTTTTTAAATAAATTATTTTACCTAATATAGGCCAAGTAGTTATATTGTGTTGCTATCATTAACCATTTTCACTAACGCATATAAATACAAGATAGCACGTTGATCAAAAATTAAAAAGTTCCCGAGCTCTAATTAAATTACTTGTACTTATGATTAATAATCACTTCTATTACATGTCCTTTAAAAATACAGTTATTAAATATGAAATATTTAACAACACTAGGTTTATACATTGCTATTCATACCTTTCCGATGCATTTAAGGGCTTATTAAGTTTTTATTCATGAATTTTAAAATTTTTATAAACTATACGTATGTACCAAAAAGTAATAATGGAAGCTACTTTATAATTTACCTAACTAAAAAAATTAATAGAATTGATAAAAGAAAATATATGACTTTATTACATTCAAACTATACGGAACAAATTTCGTTGTGTAGAATTGAGTAGCTGATGATATCAAACTCGGCTGGTCAGAATAAAAGTATGTCTAGGTAGTCCGCATCTCGTTTTGTCATCATTACCTCCTGGATGTGAGTTGTTTGTTAAACTCTGTGAATAAGAAAGTGACGCTAAACATTTGAGAAAGAAGGTACGTACTTACGTACTATGTAAATAAAACCAACTTGAGAATGCTTTTTGCTTTGAATAGAGGATAGAGCAATACTTGGGTATATGAATACAGGATTGTACATAAACAGTTAAACATTTCAAGAAAGTAGAACAATAGTGTTTAATTAACCCCTTGGGTGGAATAAGACTTACTTATTAAACGACAGAATGGCAAAGGTACACACAAATAAAGCAGCACAACCTCCACGTTTTAGTATGAGATGTGGTGACGCGGCAATAGGCCTAACTTCATTTGGGCTGAAGATTTAGACCTAAGATCGGTTGGCAGTCAATTGGCCTAAAATTCAGTAGAGCATAAAGTAAGTTAGCCTAAAGTCAGTTGGCCCAAGTCAGTTTCAGTTGTATAAAATCCCTTGATCTTTTAAAATATTTTAAACAATAATATTGTTAGCGCGATCATTCAATTATATTCATATTGTATAATTATATATGATTTCATCCTTAACAAGAAGCTGTAAGTTTTCTTGTAACATTCTTTTAGAACGGGATATGTTATATATTTAATATATAAATCCTTTGTTTATGAACATATTGCCTTGTTTATGCAAATTTAATAAATTGTTATAATTTTATGCTTATTGTGGTTGTACTATTATTTGTATTCAAATGTAATTATGATTTATTTTAATTAAGATAATGAATTAACATTTGGCATTACACAAATTTAATATATGATTTAATTACTAGATCATTTACTATCCTGGACAGCACGTCCAGTGTCTTCAACAATATTATCACTTCTTTCACAAATACAAAGACATTCGCACGGAAGCTGTTAGGCCCCGCCTCCCACTTCAGCCAATCAGGGATATCACCTGGCACATAGTGTATCATTAGCAATGATAGATAATATTACATCAATACTAACTGTCCAGAATAAAACCAATATATATATAGACATCCTGCAATATCAAAAATTTAGAAAACTTTACTATGTCTAAAAATATGTCCTGAAATCACCTTATAGTCTCGGCAAACAACCATCACACGACTGGTGCACATAAAATAATTCTGAAAAGAAGACCGACACTCCTTGGAAAAGTGGATCGATGAGACATTGGTATGAGGTGATCTAGGCCTACGTTGATTAGCTTAGCCGGCCAACAGATAGCCGCATGCGATCTTCACTGCCGGCTCATCAGATTTCTGGAATGACGTGTCTAGATGATGACGGTTGTTAACAAGATAATCATGTTACCAGCACGTTTTCGCAACGTGGCGTTATACTTTTAATATGAAGATCTACCCTCATTATATCCATCAAATAGACCTACATAAGGCTGGTGCTCAACTAACATTGTTGACTATTAATTCCGACACAACAACGAGAGGTCGTCCTGGTCTGGACTTGGACATAATCGCTCCAGGATGACAAAATATAAACTTTTTATATTTTGTTAAATTTTTTAATATAATCGACCTGTAATGGGCTTGGTTGTTTGAACACTTAGTTAATTATGTTAAAATCGTTCAGTGTAGGCGTCAGTAATTTTTCATTAGAAGATTTATTTTGAAAAGTAAAATTGTTTTATGGAACACATAATGTTTCCTTTTGCCACTTGGGCGCTAGTCTCTTTGTAATGTTACGACTTATTAGTAGGTAGCCACTTTTTGATTCGTTTTCTTGCTTAGAATATTTAGTTTAAATATAAATGTTATTGCACTTGTGGTTACCAATAATAATTTTAACTTCAAAATTTGATAATGTCAAAATTATAGATAAAATTTTGTAGACGTATTTTGTTTGAGGAAATTATAAAAGTAATTTTTTGTGTTGGTTTATAAG
Organism: Timema douglasi; assembly: GCA_901482245.1. NCBI lineage: Eukaryota > Metazoa > Arthropoda > Insecta > Phasmatodea > Timematidae > Timema > Timema douglasi. Next base: position 294,614 of record CABEEJ010000181.1, read on the forward strand.
TTATAAGTTTAACAATTCCGATTCGTTTAGTGAGAATTTACCAGTATTCTAATGTAATACTGCTTTGTTTTCTAGTATAATGTTAATATTAACAAGTCGAAATCTTCTCGATTACTTCTAAGTTGGTGGAAGTAATACTCCCACAGAAGTTTAGTTTATGTCGGGAAGTCAACCTTTGTGTAATTTATTTTGATCAGAATTGATATTTGAATTTAATATTTGAGTTTTTTATTTATATACCAAGGATCCAAAGGTTTAATTGTTTAACCTGTTTATTCAGTCGGATTTCACAATGGTGATTCAGGCGCTTTGTTAACCATGTAGAAGAGCTCTGTAAGCTCTTTGATAGTCCAATAATAGAAATACCTTATACATTTATATTTCAATTTCTTTAAGTTTTTCATTTTTATAATAAGAATTCAAAGGTTTGATGATTTAATATATTTTTTAATCTGAAGTCACAAGGGTGATTCAGCAGCTTTGTTAACCAAGTAGAGGAGCTCTTTAAGCTTTTTATAATTAAATTAACGATTTTTTATTATTATTGGGTATCTTCCAGACTAATTCATACGAATAAATAATGCATTATATAACGCTTTTGTTTCAACGTAGTCTTCTTCAAGGACTACTATTACTTTGAGACTGTGAAATGTATACTAAAATGTACTGTGCAAGCGCAATCTTCCATATTTATATGTTTTTAAACACTACTCAGTTCACCTTGTGATGTCATGTATTATTTATTTACCTCTGTTATCTTCTTTGACTAAATAATTCAATGTTTTCTTAAACGTGCTAATGTTCCTATTTTGTTTCATTAAATTACTTATAGATTCTACCCACCCTATTCCCAGCTATTGTGGCCTCTAGCGGTTAGAGTTAGAGGTGGTGAACGGTAATTTAGACATTATAAAATGTTGTAGTTAAAATTATTATTGATAACCACAAGTGCAATAAAATGTATATTTAAACTAAATATTCCAAGCAAGGAAAAGAATCAAAAAGTGGCTACCTAATAATAAGTCTAAATAATACAAAGAGACTAGCACCCAAACGGCAAAAGGAAACATTACGTGTTCCATAAAACAATTTTACTTTCCAAAATAAATTTTCTAGTGAGGAATTACTGATGCCTACACTGAATGATTTTAACATAATTAACTAAGTGTTCAAACAACCAAACCGATTATAGGAAGATTATATTAAAAAATTTATTAAAATATATAAAGATTATATTTTGTCATCCTGGAGCTATTATGTCCAAGTCCAGACCAGGACCTCCCGTGGTTGTGTCGGAATTAATAGTCAACAATGTTAGTTGAGAACCAGCCTTATGTAGGTCTAGTTGATGGTTATAAGGAGGGTAGATCTTCATATTAAAAGTATAACGCCACGTTGCGAAATCGTGCTAGTAACATGATTCTCTTGTTAACAACCGTCATCATCTAGACACGTCATTCCAGAAATCTGGTGAGCTGGCATTGAAGATCGTATGAGGTTAGGTTAGGTTAGGTTATTTTATTATTTTTGTTGTACCTCTTATTGCAAAAAGTTTAAGAATACAAATAAGTTTACTATTGTCATAAGAGATCAACGTTTGTGAATTCATAATTATTTTACTAACATAATTGATTTGTCACCCTGATTCACCTGTTCGGGTTAAACTCATAATATGTCATAATTACACTAATGTGTTATGGATGAAATAGGTTGTAATTTAGAGAAAGTGTACCCACTTTTGTGTGGAAGTTAAGTAGAAATCAATTTTGGCTAAACCATCATCAATACACTCAACCGGGATTCAAATCCTGATCTTCCCATCAATGGCAGGCCAATTTATTGAGAAAGGGACACCACATACTTTAGAGCATTCTACTACCGATTATGTGGATTCTTTTAGCACCGCTTCTTACTACCTGTTCACTTTATACACCTATGTACTAATTACGCTAGTAGGTTAGGGATGAGGTAGGCGTAATTTATAGGGAATGAACCCGCATTTGTGTAAAGAGAGAGTGGGGAAATCATTTATGGGAAACCACACTCAGTGCACCTGAGCGAGATTGAACTCCGATCTTTAGTCCTCGGCATTATAGTCTAACATGAGACAGTGCGTTAGACCGTGAGGCCACTGAGGCTGGTATGTGGATTATTTAAATTTGGAATGGTTGTTTTACGATATTGAGGTTTTGACTATACATCTAGCTGCTTCATGTCATGCCAATGTTAGAACATTGTTTTGTTTTTTTCGCTACGTCTTACTACTCGACGGGGCTATAGGCAAATTTATATTTTGAGGTGGATATATGAAAGGTAGAGTTCTTTAGTAAGTGTACCCGCATTTGCATAAAGACAACTTGGGCAATTATTTGAACTAAGGTAAGAGAACCGTATGCACACCCAACAGGAATTCAAGCCCCGACCTCTTAGTCACCATAAAACTAGTATAGATGAAACTTTTGCCTTTTCCCACGTTTTCACCTGTGGGGGTAGCGTGGTATAAGCTACACACATCATTAAAAAGTACTCAAATATATAGTTAAATAAATATACACATGTATATATAGATCTATATTATAATTATATAAATAAAACACTGTCGGTGGGCACGCGGACTTAATGTCAGGTTCATAATTATGTTTTTCCGGGTATAGGCAATCTTTGCAGCAGGAACTGAGGGAATATTAGCAAAAAAAGTTTCTCCCTCTCCCTTCACATAAATGCGGTTACATTTCTCATTAATCCTACTACCTTAGCCCTTACCCTAATACCGTGGTAATAACCCGTATTGTTCGGGCGGGTAATACTAAACATAGTGTATTATATATATACTTAAAACAATCACCAAGAATATTAATCCATATTAATTATATTTTTATATGACTATTACTATTGCATTGGCTAATTATGTTCTTTATTATTTTATTTTAAATGCTTTATTCAGGGTTTCACTAAAGATTCAAATTTCCATATTATTCTCCTTGAAGTTAGGAGTTTAGAAGAATTGTATATTCATTTGCGTGAAGGAAAAGTTGCAAACCATTTCGTAAAACACTCCCGTATTCTGTAGTTTTTATAAGCAACGTGTCTCATTAACCGTTCGGTTTGTACTCCTAATACGCTAATGTGTAAGGGATGAGATAGGTGTAATTTGGGGAAGTTCACCTGACCGGAATTGAACCCCAATCTCTCCGTACTTGGCAGTCAAGTATAACAAGAGAGTATCGCTAGACCGTGTGGACTACGGCCCCCCCCCCCCCCCCCC
>CABEEJ010000181.1:297898-380506 GCA_901482245.1 Timema douglasi
CACACACACACACCTCTAAAGTTTGTTACTGTTTGTTTTGTTTTGCAATTCCATTAAATAATCCTTTGCAAGCCGTGTTGGCTGTTTTCTTTCATTAATAACTTCTCGTCGGTTGCTTTGAACAAGAAACTTCTCCTTATTTCCCCCTACAATGAGAACAAATCCCAATGTAGGAAATAACTACTAATGCTCTGCAGTACTGTGACAGACTGATAACTAAAATGCTGTTTTGACTTTTGAAATCAACTCCCGCTGAATCTTAACAACTTAAACTTTAAATATTTGAATTATTCTCAATTTTATTGATTTAAATGCGAATTAACGATAACAACATTCCAATAAAAAATAAATGTTTCCCCAGTTTAGGCATTTCAATTTAAATGTGATGACCAGCATCCAAAGAGAAATATTCACCCAAAGAGAAAATTGTGATGTTTTGGGACCAACAAATATTTAGTTATGATTTTTTAGCCAAAGAAATATATTTTATTTAAGATTTACAGCCATGCAGTAAATAACGGTTTCCATTGTGATTAAATAAAAAATGAAAACTAATAATTCTTCTTGAAAATCGGGTTTTCGTGGAAGACTACTATCTTTACCGACATCCTGGACTCCTAACCGCTAAAATGAGTGGTCGTTTGTCATTTATTCGTAATTTCTGCTACCGTAAATCGGCTTATCAAATTACACATAAGATTGTTGTTTAAGTGATCATTCACATTATATTGTATAGTTATATATGATACCATCCTTTAAAAGAAGTTGGAAGTTTTCTTGTGTTATTCTTTTAGAATGGGATATTATAAGCTACTATGAATTAATTTTGTATATATATTCTTGACTTATGAACACTTGTTTTTTCTGCGTACTACCCGAACGGGTAGTAAGATGCGGTGCTAATAATAATAATAATAATAATAATAAACACTTGTTTTTGCATATTCAATAAATATATTCATATTCTAAATACATGTGTTATTAAAATTATATCACTTGAGAAATGGTTTCTCAAGTCTAAGCAAGAAATTCATATTTCAAGAGGATAGACTTGATGATCTTGAGCAATACAGCCTAAGAAATCCCTGGTCCATCGAATATCAGTGAAACCAGACGAGAACGTGAGGAATGAAATTTTGACACTGTTTGAAATAAACCTTAAATTTAAGTTTGAGGCTCGTGATGTCGACATGTGCCATCGAATAGTTAAGCCAAAGACAACATCCACAGAGGCTCTGGTGGAGGGTAAAAGCAAATTATAATTAAATTCACAAGCTAACAGCCACCACCACTCGTTTTCAGCGCCAAGAAAGCCCTCAAGAAGAGTTCCATCCTCATAACCGATTCACTCAAATCCATGAGACAACAAATCCTCAAGGCACCGAGGGATCAATATGTAATTTGGCAATACTGGACACAGAATGGCAGAATAGTTACTCTGGATAATCAAGATGGTCGGGTGTACATCAATACACTTAACCCCATGGAAAACATAAAAAAATTCGAGAAATAGACAGCATGTGCCTATACATGAACACTTAGCTAATAATATTAAGATAATTAATAAGTTTCAAATTCTTCGGTCCAACAATGTCCTCTATCTGTCAACTTTTGTCTAATATGACGGGGCTAATATATATATATATATATATATATATATATATATATATATATTTATGTGTAGTTGTGAGAATCTGAGGAAGGGAGTATCCAAATAAAAGGGTATTTAAATGTGACCAAGATCAGAAAATATTTCTCAAAGCAGATGAATAGGAGGCATGAATAAAGAAGGTACACAGTTTATCAAGGAGACTTTAGAAATGGAGAAGAAAGTAAAGTAGAAAAGGTTAGCAAGTTTCTCATACCAAGCACGTTTAATATGTGTAATATTGAATTTAATTTTTTTTTTCTCTTTATAATTGTTTTTGGAATGTTATTCAAATGTTGTTGTTGACAATGGTATATTCACATGTTTATTTTGGTTGGACCGATATAGTATATTGGTCCGTTATGAATTAATATATTACGTTTAACAAATACACCCGACATAAATTTGAATCCTTATCGCCCCGTCATTGGCAGTCTAGTATATTGAGAGAGTGACTCATTAGGCCATGCAAACACCAAATCAAGTTATTTATACTATAAAAGAAAAAACAAACTAGTACAATTTTCTAAGAGCTATACATTTCTAATCTAGAGCTATACTTACCTTTGACTGTTAAATAAAGAATTATTTACAAATAAATTATATCTAGTATTGTTTCTAATTTCTCAAATACATATAAAGTATTGTACTTGATAATAACTTTCGACGTTGAGATTATGATGAATCTTTACTAGTTATTTGTATCCAAAGTCAAAGAAGTGTTTTATACAATGTCACTCTCCACATCTGTATGTATATTCAAAATCTTATAAAGGGTTTTGTTAAAACTTTATATATATATACCCAAGCCCTATATATGTACCCTAGTCCTATATACATACCCTAACCCAATAAACATACACTCGCCTTTAAATTAAGAGTAAAATACTAATAAATAATTGTTGAAAGTTTCAATTTGTTCAAAAATTGTTTTTGCGTTTTTCTTAAAATTGATATAGGGAGTGTCTGACCTCACACACAGCACTGTATACTTCCATGGGGGTAAACTTTCATATAACGGTAGCTTGGTGTTAAGTAATTTTTGAAAGTATGAAATTTTTCGAAAATCCTATTAAAATTTTGTTTAAATTATCTTTCTGGAGATTGTTTGAAGTAAAGAATAAAAATGTTTAGATTTTTTTTGAGAGAAAATTTGTTTAAAGGTAGTCTATCTAGTTTACTATTCTTTCTAATGTCTCATATTTTATGAAATTAACATTTTTTTAAATTGACTAACGATATCGTTCAAAATGGGTATCTGGTAAGTTTTATTTTACAAAATAGATCTTTTTTTTTTTCTTAATCTAAATTTAACGGTTGTAAACTACAAAATGAATTTTGATAAGTATGAATTTTTTTGTAAAGAAGCAAAGATTTTGTTTGAAATTGGTATTTAGGAACAATTTTATATAATAAATAATAATGAGAATTTTTTTCTAAAATTAATTAATTTAAATGAAGAAAATTTGAAATTTAAAAAATTACTTTCGATATATAGTTCCAAATGGGTATGTGAGAATTGTTTTGTATTTTAAATAAGAATATATATTTATTTATAAAAATATTAATAGCTTATTATTGAAAAAATGGGATTAAAAAAAATGCTTGAAATGTATACATGAATAGTGTGTTTATTTTGATTAACAAGATCATATAAAGTTTTTCCTAAGATAACTTACTTAAGGATAGCCTACAGAAAACCCGTATTTGAAAATTTGGTTTCATGCACTAAAACAATATACGAGAACGTTTGTAAAATAATATCGTTACATTATTTTCTCTTATTTAATAATTTGTTTTAACTGTTTATAAACTGTCCCTTTATGACATATTTGTATCATGATAATGTATTATTTTATTTAGTAACCAATTTGTTCTTTTATAATTCTTCATTGATTTCCTTATAGAGATTTTTGGAATTATTGTTATTTTAATAACGTAAAATAAAATAACCACAATGTAAGTAATCAAGTGCAAGCAATTTTCATTAAATATAAGAAACAGCTTCATTTAAACTACAACAATTAAATTATTTTAAAATAATTTTAATATTTACTATTTATTCTCTACCCCTGAACCATGTTATCATACATTTAAAGGGGGGCCTAGCAGTCTAGGGGTAAGGTGTCAGACTTATGTGTTGGGAGTCCGGGGTTCAATCCTTGGTCCCAGCACAGATTTATCTAATTGCCAAACTTTTCCTTCACCTCTGACAAGGCGTGTATTAATCACATCTAGTGAATGTGTGGAATGCCAGGCCTCCACTGTGGTTCGGATCCCACGTCAAACTGTAAGTCCTCCATTTCATCTCACAATCACCCTACCATTACACATTAGCGTAAGTGCGTACAACCCAAACGGGTAGTAAGACGGGGTGCAAATAAAAATAATAATAATAATAAAAATAACATAAATTTCAATAACATATTTTGTATTTTTAATGTTATTTGTAATAATTTCTCCAAATTATTTAATATTTTTCTAGCTTATAATCAAACAATTTGTATGTTTGGAGATGCTCGATTCAATTTTTTATGTGTATATTTGTGAATGAATAACAGAACCCAATAAAAACATAATTATCATTTCCTAAATTCAAACAGCAGATTACTGAACTTAGCAATCTGCTTGTAGAATTTGGGGAAAAGATTCCTTAATTATTAAGTCCGTGAGCATTAATATATTTTAATTCAAGTTAAATCTCTTTAGAATATTCCTTACCCCTATTAGGCTATTACTGTCCATTTATAATATATTAAAGGAAATGTCGAGATTGACTTAAAAAGGACGATTATATTCTTCAAGTGTGAACTTGGGATATTGACTAAAATAACTTCTCATTTGAGTTGCAAATCATGTTAATTCATCTTCCCTCTTTACAAACAAATCACGACACTGCAAAAAGGGCATGAGAGAAATTTCACTTTACAAAAGAGTTTTCTATTTCCCATTGTGTAGAAACAGTTTAGATTAGAAGCATATAAAGTTAAGCAAACGTGTTAGGACAGAGCAAGGTATAACCTGCATTAAATGTACCCACATATGCATGTATATATATAATAGTAAAACATTTAGGAAAATATATCCTCAGTACTTCCAGATGTATTTGAATCCCGACGGGAAAACGGGTAACCCAGATGGGTAAACCAGAATATTTAATGAGATTGACATTTAGATAGTATGTCCAACGGCGAGGAGTTTGTTTTATATAACCCACGAACGTTACAAATTAGTAATAAGCTACAAAAATAAATTGTTACTCTCTTAAATGATGTATTTTATTTAAATGAAATATCACTAGGCCTACACGAATTAATATATTAATTACATAGGTCAAATAAATGTACAAACTTAGTTTTGAATATAATTTTGAGGCACATAACCAGCTTCCATGAATATTCTACAAAAATCTTACTCTATTGGAGTTAAGTATACAAAAGAAAACATGAATTATTAAGCTCGACATTATGTGTGTAGATTCATAATAAATAAATCAATTTCATCTGGACATTAAAAAATAAACCTTTTTCTTTTTTATAAAGTTGAAATAAAAATATCGGGCTTAAGTTAGAGTATTTGTGCTTTTATATTTTGTTTGAATTTTATTTTACTTATAATATTTGAAATATTAGACGTTTGCAAAATAATCTTTAAATAGCATACTAATATTAACATAATAAATAGTCCGGTTCGTATAGTTCCTAAATCCGACTTAGGTTTTTTTTTTACGTTTTTGAAACAAACATAAAATATTTAAAATCATTATATTTTCATGTCAATCAGTACCTAACTGGTAAGATGAACTATTGAGTTCAAATACCAATTCGACATCAATATGGTAAGAATTGAATGATATAAATAACATGACATATGACATAAATGAACTAATTGATTTCCTGATGCCATGGAGAAAGTAATTATAATAATTTTATTTATTCATTGAGTTGATTGGTATGATAATTCAGTACCACTTATAAGTAGGAGAGATTTAAGAATTTTGTATAAGTATCCCTAAAATGCAAGAACGTTGTAATGTAAGGAAAAAAAAAGTATGTGGATTAACAAAACCGACTACATTATAATATGTTTAGAGTACTAGTCTAGGCTTGTGTGAAAACAGCTATATGTTGTAATTTATGCGAGCTCATTTATGATGATCCCTTATTCTTTGTATATCTTTAATTCGAATACAGCCCTGTGAATAATCCCCGGTCAATATGATGTAGCAGTTAATATTCTTCTGTCTTGATATGAGTTCAGCTAGGTCTATTCTCTATTCTATAATTATAATTATTATTATTATTTTTCATTCTTAATTTTTTAAATCCAAATTCCTCTGTCAGTGTTAGTCATAACTTATAAGTGAATAACTTTTGGTTCAAATTCAGCCTGTGAAAAACCCTCGGTCAATATGATAAAGCAATTTTCGTCCTTAAGTCAAATTTCAAGTTCTATTTGTATGTGGATAATTTTTAAAATCCAACCTCCTCAGCCAATGAAAGTTAAAAGGGATCGATAAACTTTTGGTTACAGTCAAGCTTATGAATAGGTCCGGGGCCAATATGAGATTTTCTAAGCTAAATAGGAAAAAACTATGTTTTGGGATAAGATTTGAACCCTAACCTTAATGCAAACTACGCGACATATTTTACTAAATCAGATCTCCTCTTCTGTGTACACCAAACAAACTGTTTTTCTAATAAGGCTTTATGGTATGACCTGATGACATATATATTTTCAATCATTAACGTTATATCATACATCAAAGAAAACTTTAGTACCAATTTTACTTTATCTAACCAGCCTGGTTAGTTAAAAGCGATAAAGGTTTGGGTATATTCCCAGGACAATATGAGAATTAGATTTATAGTAAAAAAAAATGTATTCCCAATGTTTTTTCAAAAAATTATTTCTTTATAAGACTGGTCTATACAGATCTTGGCTTATACTTTTAAACGAGGGTTACAGAACTATAATAATGTCAAAGATTGTCTAACTGACATTAGCTTATTGCATTAACAAAAATTGACCTAGCTGGTTTTGGAAACACTTTTTGGGTATTTGACACATTCCGTTGGATCAACTCCTAAAGAGCTTTGTAAGACCATTAATTACACTTTATTAACATTGAAATTGATTACATATTCTTTCGTATAGTTAAGATTTTACACCATCAACGCCCAGTTACAACTTTCAAAATAAATTTTAAATGAGGTTTTTATAGAACATACAACGTGTCAGCCTAATGGATATTATAGCGCAATGAAAAAAAAAATTAAAGAACATACCAAATTAGTTCTCAAATTTTTATTCAAGCTAAAGATAGTGATATAAAATTTACATTGAGCAATATTTGATGAATAATTAATTATTCTGTGTCAGCAAATATGGTCCTTGTATAAAAAATTATTAAACTATCTAATTCAAGGAGATTATTTATTTGGACCTTGAATGAATATATTTAAATTAAGCTTACATTGTTTATAGGATGCAAAAAAATGGAATAGGTATGTTTAAGATAGTTTTAATATGTGTTTGAGAATAATTACAATAAAAACTTGTATTAGTTTAAAGACACAAAACCTTCTGGTATCCTCAAGATCATTTCATTATTTAATTATGTGATTTTATATCTAAATTTTGATATATTTCAACTTGGTTTATATTAAAGTGACATACAAAATATATACACATCACACCTTCAAAAATTTACTTTTTGCCTGGACTTATATTTCAAACACACTGATCATTTCAATATAAAGTTATACAAGATGATCATGAACTAATGAGACAACGCTTTAGGGGAGTTGAGTGAGTTTAAATGTAACATTTTTCTAATGATCTTTTATCTGGAGATCCCTTTTAGGCGAAAATAGCGACTGGAATATACAGGGGCAGATAGACAACTGTCATAATGAGACGTTACATTTTAACACAGTAAAATGAGAATTTATCGCTAAGTTTCACACAAGTGGTCATAAGATTGAAAGTTCACAGAAACTGTTAAAACTATCGCCCACTATTGAACATTTGTATGCTGGGAAGGGCTGAATCATGTGGCGACGAACACCTTCAAAGACGGATGGTGTGGCATTGATATTGTCATTTGCACGCCATATCATAATGGTAATTTCCTCCTCAGTGTCGACGGGTGTGGCAAAACACACAAAAGACTTCTAACTGTGGGGTCAAGTCATATCGCTTGTGTATGCCACACTCTTCAACACAAGGCAAAAACTTAACATCAATATTATTATTAGCATCTCGTCTTACTACCCGTTCGGGTTATACGCTCTTACGCTAATGTGTAATGGTAGGGTGAATGTGAGATGAAATGGAGGACCTACAGCTTAACGTGGAATCTGAACCACGGTGGAGACCTTACATTCCACACATTCACATTCACAAGTTGTGATTAATACACGTCTTGTCAGAGGTGAACTACCATCAAGAAATTGCACGTGATTGACAATATCAATGCCACACCAGCCAGCTTTAAAGGTGTTCGCCCTAACATGCTGCAGCACTGCACAGTATGCATGCCAAATTATTGGTTTATTTATTAGGATGATACTTGATTATGAAGGTCTCATAGGCTGCATGGAGGATAATAAGATTTGAAAACTACGAGTGTGGAAATATGTTTCCTCTTCCTTTTCAAAATCTTTCAAAAACGTGCTTCGTAAACAAACTCCACACTTTAATTGTCTTTTTGTAAACAATCGGTTAAACTACTTTTTTTTAAACGACCCGACAGGCAGATAAACCATAAATTGGATCCTTATAGCCCATTTAATTTTTAAATTGTAAATTTCAAACCTCCGCTTAAAACCATGTTCTAAAAAGGTGGTGGATATTCCCAAAAGTTTAAAATATTTGTATGTGTTATGTTTTAAGGTAGCTCCATTAATTTTGTCAGTGAATTTAGACCGCCAAATCGCTCTGTACTCTATCTCCTCCTTTATCTCCTAGAGTTTTTTTAAATTTCTCTCAAGTCATCAAAAATTTGAATCTTCCTTCATCCTAAGCTCCTTTTTCCTTCAACCTTTTATTCTATGATGTCGTTTAGAAGACAGATACTCATTAGGATGTGTCCAATCAACTTTGCTTTGTAACTAGGCCAAACTATTTGAGTTTATTAGTTGTATTAAATGTAATGGCCATGATGAAGATGCACTTGGCTTAGCAAAGGTAGTGAAAACTGGTTATTTGCATTGTGGAAAAGGTGTTATTCTATGAGAAAGTACTGTTTTTATTCTAGCTGTTGAAAATATTCGTCCACATACTTTGGAATTTTGTGACAAACACACACACAATTGAACACAAATTGATTATTATTATTATTATTATTATTATTATTAGCACCGCGTCTTACTACCCGTTCGGGTTTTACGCACTTACGCTAGTGTGTAATGGTAGGGTGATTGTGAGATGAAATGGAGGACCTACAACTTAACGTGGAATCCGAACCACGGTGGAGGCCTGGCATTCCCCACATTCACAAGATGTCTTGTCAGAGGTGAAGGAAGGGTTTGGTAATCAGATAAATCTGTGCCGGGACCGAGGATTGAACCNTGTCTTGTCAGAGGTGAAGGAAGGGTTTGGTAATCAAATAAATATATGCCGGGACCGAGGATTGAACCCCGGCCGCCAGCATCGAAGTCTGACACCTTACCCCTAGACCGCCAGGTCACCAATTATTATTATTAAAGCACGATAAAATCACAGGACTATTTTGAATCTAATAAATTTATACAATATTTTTAGTAGCATTATCCAAATGGTGTGGCCGAAATCGAATTTAATACATTTGATATAGGTTTTATCTCCTCGTTTACGTATTATTTTCTCAACTAGGTAAACGTCCTTGATAGAAGTTTTCATTAGTTTATGAGCCTCTAATTGCTTTTCCGTGTGTGTATTTTATATAAAACACTAGCTTTTACCCATCGTGGCTTCACCCACAATAATTGATATAATCTTTTAATTTTTAACTAAGCTTTTTTAAAAAATTAAATTAATAATTGATAACTTAAATAATATATGTTTCTTTTACCACTAAATATTATATATAATATTATATAATATATCTTATATACGAGAAGTTTAAACATTATTTTTGTAAAATTAATGTACAATCAAAGGTTGGGTATAGTCCTATTTGTTATTCCAGGTTATACTCTACCAATGTACAAAGTTTCATTCGAATCCGTTCAGCAATTTTGGTGTGATTGAGTAACAAACATCCAAACACACAAACTTTTGAATTTTAAATATTAGTAAGATTATTTGATTAGTTTCTACTTTATCGCACTTAAGATATTTTAAATAATTCATATGACCAGCTGGGTGTATAGCTCTTTGCAAATACCCCCTTGTTTTTGAATACTCTCACATGATCACCAAATTCGAATTTATTTTTGGTGGGATCAAAAATTTTGATTCTATAGAAAATAGTGTTAAGTAAATTAATAATATTATTGTTTTTGATTTCATCTTAATGAACGAATGAACTGTATTGTTATTTTAATAATAACGTCAATTTTATCAATACATCTATAGCTTTTACTTTAGCTGAATGTCACACACATTTTGTTTTTAATTGCTCTATTTAAATGTTCTATAATACTGGCCTTTAATTTACTAAAACTGGAATAGTACCTAATATATTTCATTCTCATAGGTTTTTAAAATTTTCCATTGAATAATTCTTTGTCGTAGCCCGTTAGAGGGATACGTCAAATTCTCCCCAATTTTGTGAAATCTTCCATTACATGAGTAGTGTCTGTCACATTTTTTTATTCCAAAGTAATGGCCCAAATGACTTTTGAATATCAACCTTTATTTGTAAGTATAAATTTGTAGCCCTCGTTTTGTTTGGAAAATAGATTCATTTCTACAATATCTACTTGAAATAAATCATCGAATCCCTTTAAAATATTATCTCTTCGTTTAAAGTTATTTCCTTCTCACTAGATAGTGAAGTTTACGAGAAATATCGAGTTTAGATATGAATGGTCGCTCCTAGGTAATGTAGGTGGCATTTAGTCAACAACCCCAAACTCTTGAACTTTTTATTTAATAATTTGAACAAATTTGTATAATCAAAATAAATATGACTTGCCATTTTGGAGGGTTGAAGGTGTAGAGTGCAGTCTACTAGTTTATATATATATATATATATATATAATATCAATACACATAATTATTAGGTAGTCAAACATCTATTTTTTCATCCCTGTGTTCTTTAATTAAAGATAGATTTAAAGTCCCGGAAATTTTATTCGGTGTATTAATCAGGGTTCATTTTAAAAAGTAGTTTATATAACCATCTCTTAAACTTGAATGTAATCGTTTTCTTTAAACATAATTCTGATTCACTGAGCATTAGAACACCATTTTTTACTCAAATTCAAAATGTCAAATCAGCAATTATCGCCGTGGTATTTCAATATCTGGATAGTTAAGGATCTGATTTTATTTTATTTTACTATCTGCCTCTTTTTCTTTCACTTGATCAGCCATCTCTTTTTTTTTAGAGTGTCGGTGATTGGCTTACATGTATATTTGAAAGATTCATTTTCATTTGTGGCATTGCGTAGAAGTTTACATTTTTTTTTCTTACCACGTTGTTAGATTTAATAATGTCTTGAGTTAAATTATAGTCACTTTATATAGTCAAATAAGGTTATTTGCCCTAAATAATAGATATTTATGGAGGGGTGTGAAAAATATGAAATTTCAGTGCTTAGCATAATCGAACTGGAACTATTAAAAAAACTCATTATCTCTCATAGATTTAACTAGGAGTGTAGTCAACTTCATTGGCTAAAAATTTAGCAAAGTTTACTCTCCATACTCGGGTACATTGTAATAAAAGTACCTAATTAGTACCTTCATACCTGAAGGTACACCCCGATTTACCGGTTAACGTGAGGATAAAATTACTACTCTTCATCGGTAGCTTATGTAAATAAATCACATAATAAAATGTTTCTGTAAGTGCATATAATTTTTTTTTATTATGCTTTTAATGATTTACTCGTATTTTCGTATTCCATTCGTTTCTCTACTTTCCAACGTAATCAATCATCTTAATATCATCACTTAATACGATAATTGTTGTATCGAATTCTTGGTCGTTGAGATCGAACCACTCAAAAGCCTGTACTTTTCTTCACTTATTTCAACTACCGTGTCCTTTAAAAGTAGGATTAACCGTTCCACACTTTGATCAAATCTAGCGTTATTTCATCTTAGATCACCAAGTGGAGTTTCTAAATTGTATATGCACATGCTAGTACTATTTATATCGCTTTAAAATATGTGACGAATTTAACGAATACTCTTCTTTCATTTCATTAGTAGATTTAAGTTGATGGTTGTCAAATTGCCTATTCTTCAGATCGATGTAGCATATAATGTATACATCATGAGGGATTATAGGATTCTCCACATTCCTAATTAATTTATCTTTGGCGTCAAATGACTCTTCTAAATCCAGTAGAAGACCAGATTTTCGTTAGTTTAATCTGCTCCCAAACTTATATATGCTCGTTATAGCAACTTGATTATATATTAGAAACTAAATGTATTAATTTAGCTTAATAAATCCATCAAACCCCTAGTGGTATCGCCCGTTATTTAGATATTCATCATATTTGCATTCAGTGAGAAAATAATAGTTATAACTCCAACACATTGAACCCATCCTTGTATACTGAATAAAAGTCATTTCTCTATTCACACGATCCTCATTAACATATCGAAGATGAATTTCATCCATTTTGAATAACACGAGCATGTTGGAACTCTCTCGGAGTAATTGTTTTAGAACTCGTTAGTAGGTCTGGCAGAGATAAAAGATATCCTCCTCTTTATTCCATCCCATACTAAAATAAGATTTAATATTATTTTGGCTATCACACGCCACATCATAACATATAAATATTTAATTGGTTGGCACTTACGAAAGAGGGGTCACATGTTCATTATCCAAGTATAGTAAATATTTAATTCCTTCTACTAGGGACAGCACTTTTTCCAAACTCGCACACTTAAGCTGGTAGAGAGTTTTTTATATCATACATGCAGATATTTTCGAAGCACAGCTTGTTCGGTTCTTCTATTAAACTAAAATAAACATTAGTTTTCCCTCAATTTGAAGGTACAAAAATAATTCCTCGAATAGTATTCGGTACTAAGGGTCCATTTTTTAAATCTGTTAATTTTCTCCAGAAGCAGAAGAAGATTAGCATTCTCTAATGCTTCCTGAAGGGAAGCACGAGGGCAAATTCCAACATGTACCGACCAAGTGGTCACACCGTGTGGTTTTCAGGAAATTAACTCTATTGGATTGTCTCATTTCTCATTGTTCTCCACTCCCCTTCTTAGCAAATGCTCCCTAAAACCATTAGTGTAGTAATTAGTATATACCCACCTTGGTGGCGTGGTTAGCTAGCGCACTAGTTTCAAGTTGAGCTAAGCTCAGAGGACGGAGAGAAATAGGTTCGAATCTCACTCAGGTGAACTAGGAGTGGATTTTCCTAAATTGTGTTCTACTTTCCCTCCACGCAAATGCGGGTTCACTTCATCTTTATTCAACCCTTCCAATTACTAACCCACTAGTATAATTAGTACTTAGGCGTACAATCCGAACGGGTGGTAAGAAGCGGTGCTAAACAAAATAATAATACTAGGTACTAAAGCGTATTGGTTGTCTTATTTGATTCGCATTTATAAACGTTTTAGTGATAAAACTGCAAGTGAAATACGTGTCAAAATGAACTCATTTAAATTATGCTGTCAAGAATGTGACGACTACATAATGTTTTCGCTTATCGCCATGACTACACAAATCAAATTACCCCTTTAAGGAATGTTTGTGAGGACTAGGCCCTTCATAGATGACGCACCTTCCAAGAGGTTCCCGGAACACCTTGATTTTGTATTCGGAGAGCTAGGTTTGAAAATGTTTCGATTAAATGAACCCACCACGTTTCAAAAGTTTCACCCGGGATATAATGATCTAGTTACTCTGCTTTGAGATGTTGAATTATTTTAAGGTTTTTAATTGTCTTAGGGTTGTTCATGTACAGTACACACACCCCAATTCTCTTTTCATATCACATACAGTTTTGGTGACAAATACATCTCGGGTAAAGTAAAATGCTTCCACATTTTGAATCAAAATAATTTATTGATTTATGCGACTCTATGTGGCTGCAAAGGAGAGCTTGCCACAATGACCTCCTACAAGGCTATTTAAAATGGCTGAGTTTAACGTCAAGTTCTTGCAAACCCAAGAACAAACTATCACTTTGCCTAATTAGGCTTACGTTATCTAGCACGGTTTGAGCATCTAACTGATCTACACATTTAAATGAAACTTATATATGATTTAACGCTGAGTACTTGCTGTTCAACAATATAAACCATTTTATACACTTGTTTCTTGACGCGCGACATGGTGACGCACGTTCTCTAAATACACACGAGACTACGAGTGCTTGTATACTATATCGATCGTCATTCATGTCATCATGATCTAAAAAGTGTGTCGTCATACCCTAGAGATCGCCGCGTCAAAAATGATGGAAAACAATCCAAGATACATTATATTCAATGGGGTATTTTATACAGACATCAACCTTAGTGTCGCCGCTTTGGAGATACCGCAGGACAATCAACCTCTACGCTACTGGCGTTGGAACCTCAGTGAATCTCAGATCCAGTATTAGTGTAGTTCTGTAGCAGGTAGTTTCTTATTTGTGGCTAGGTGAGTATTGTCTACCACTTTATTTGTTCCTGAAATGGTAACAATACAAGGAAGATAACGCACGGATCCATCACGAGTGGTATAGAATAGAGACTGGCACCCTGGCTTCTGTTTTTCATTTCCTCCGACCCTTGTCATGATGTGCGACTTATGTTGCTTTTATAAAAACTAAAGCCTAGGACGCGCGTCAAGAAACGCCTGTATAAAAGTGGACCCTAAGCCGAAATTATCATCAGCGCTGACCTTGTGGGAGGCCTTGTCATAGCCAGATACACAGCTTGATGGGAGACCATTATTTTCCCCGGCGGCCTCCACATATCTTCCTCTTCATGAAGATGACACAGCTCTCGCCGTCTGGACGGTGCCCGTACCGCTGTTTACTGCACCCATTTGAACTAAAACATGAGAATTGGAATTCAAACACAGCAGGAAGACCTAAAAACTAGTTATTTTACAATTATTATAAAAAATTATCTATCTATTTACCAATTTTGAAAGGTAAATTAATTGACTAAAGCAACAAAGTAAGTAGCTCCAATCAACACAACTGCCAATAAACAAATATTAATATGATGTTCTTGTTTGATTTTTTGTAAAAAAATTTAAGATTTTAATAAAATTCTTTTACACGAAGTAATTGGATTTTTACCATTCAGATCAGTCAATAGGATACTGACATATATTTTTTGTTAAATAGATCAGTATCACAATGTTTTAAATCTCTTTAAATTATTTTTACAAAAAACAATTTTAAATAGTACAAACATTATTTAAAGAGAATGGAATAGAAAAAAATTCAAATTTGGTTTTTCAGTAAAATACCCTCAAGTAAGTTTTTCACAGTATCACTATTGATAAAAAGAAAATCATTAGCCCGTAAACGATGCTTTTTTTTTTCAAATGAGCCATTAGCGAAAATTTGAAAGTTTTGAACCAAACAAAGTTTTATTAAACTTTTAATATGCTTTAAATGCAAAATAATTACAAATATTTTAAAAAACCTTTGATTGATATAGATAGTACAAACATTATCAAAGGATAGCGAAACAAAATTTTCAAATTTATCTTTTCAGTAAAAAACCCTTAATTAAGTTTTCCTGCGTTCCAATTTTAAAGAAAGATAAAATCAATCATTCCTCCGATATCCATTTTAAAACATTATTGTAAGAAACATTTTCAATAGTAAAACATTGATAAACTTACGTAATGTGAAATCAATGTCGTCTTATGTCCGGGATGACAAATCTATGGCACGTGAACATTATTTTAATGGCATGGCAACATGAAAAATATTGGCATTAAAAAAAACTTTTCCCTACTTTTTAAAACATTTTGAAGTCAATATTATTTAGACAATCATTTCATTCAATGTCATGTCACAATAAGCTTTAAGAAATCACCGGCTTAAAATAATCCTGACTCGTACTTAATTACATCTTGTGTTATGTTGTAGACAACAAGATATGAACCAGACATAAATATCTTGGTAGGAAAAATACACATTTCAGACTAATACCGTAAAGATTATGTCAGCTACTGATTATAACATAATAATAATAATAATAATAGTTATTATACATACATATACATCCTTTATATAAGCTAAACATATATGTATAGCTTATATATGTGTATATAGCATATATATATATATATATACATATATAGCCTATATCGCTAGTGGGGCGGTACAAAAGAAGTAGATTAATTTATCAAACTGAGTGTGGGAACCTTTCCTTCCACCCAACAAATATGAGAGAAACCATAGGAGCAGGTCGGCAACACGCGTCATTAATCGTTGTGAAACACGACAGGCTGGTGGTATTGACACCCTGTTACATGTGTTACGAGAAAGGAATGTTTGACTGAAGATCTTAACTACAGGCACACAATGTTTTATTTACAGCAGCACATAAGGAATACAACATTTTTTCAAAAAAATATGTCCAGTAAATTCAAAGGACATATTTCAACGCCAAACCATGTTCGCTTTGATCCGTTAAAAATGCTTGGCATTATTTGGACCATCTCACAAGACACTAAAACACATGTAACTAAATATGATGTGCTAACCACAGAACATTTTAGAAACTAGTGATTTTAAATATCCTCATAATGAAGCCCATGGGAGTAAGATCCGGGTACGGGGCCAGCCACAGGCTGCCCCTGAAACGTGTTGATTGCGTAGTCGGGTGTGTATGTTGCTTACCTGCCCCTGTGGATTCTCTCACTTTTTTGGGGAGGGGGTAAGAGAGGGAGTGGAGGAAGGATTTTCATCCCCAGGTTTCTTACATCAATCCACTCCTTTTATATCCACCTACTACCGCTTTGAATTTGGCACTTGAATTATGAAACTATATATAAACACACATATATATGTAATCTTTCGAAAGGTGTTATTTTCAAAGTTTTTACTTTAAGTTATTGAAATTAGTATTGTCTTAGACACTCACTTTTAGAATTTAATACATTTTTCATCTTTAAAATTTAAGCATTAATAAAATATTTTAAATTTGATTTTGATTTATTTATTAAATTTCAAAATATTCAACAAGTTTTGATTTTTAAATATTAAATAAAAAAACGTAAGTTAAGAGGTGGAACAATATACTAGTTCCAAATTCCGCTAGTGCTTAAGTGACACACTGGTTGGAAAAAACTCGCCATCCATGATCTAGGTCATCCTAAATAACAGATTTATTATCTGGCGCCACTTCAGTGACAAGTATGGAGGGTGACGGATTGGGCTGACCGGTCGTCGGCAGAGCCTCAAACCACTTCGCCCCGTGCTGGAAGTTAGACCGGCGTCGATTCCGTACGGATTACAGAAAGCTAATATGGAAAAGAAATACTTTGAATATTATTGATAAAAATTAAAAACACCTCGAGATAAATTAATTTGGTGACTTATATTTAGCAATCAATATGTCTGTGAGGAAGGTACAGTATGTACCATCCTCGATAAAGTTCCCCAGAAAGTCAGGTGTGGCGTTGTACCCAAAAAGAAAAACACAACCTTCTAGGTCACAATAATTTTATTGACACATCAATAATGGCATACATAGAAATTAAAAATCTGAATCATTCCACAATAGAGAAAATGAAAGAAAGTGTAAGAAACAAATCCGTACCTAGGGCAAAGTTGTAGCCTCACTGAACCGAATCAATGTGCAGCGTTAAGCGCGACTTGTTCTAATCTAGATTATATGACAATGGAAACAGTCTCCCTTAAAATACAAGTGATAAACATTAACAAAATATGTCTAGATAAACATGAAATAAGTAATAAAGTCCCCTTAAATTTATGTGGCTAGCGCTATCAAAACATAACTTGAAAAACATTACTAAAGGCACAATATCCCCTTAAAGCATAAACGTAAGTGCTATTAAAACCAATTTAGACAAACATGACTTAAGGTACAATGTCCCCTTAAGGTACAAAAGTTAAGCAATTTAATATAACAAATTTAAACAAACACGACAAATTGCACAATGTCACCTTAAAGCACAAGCGTTAGTTCTCATAAAATTAAGTTAGCCAAACATAGCTATATGCGCTATGTCCCCTTAAATTATAGTGTTAACTAGCAATTATGAACTCGCCGCCTAGCATAGAGGAGCGTGAAGTGCAAATAAAAGATAATCACCTTTCGGGTGGCCTCCATAACCCCCTAGAACCAAGTGTAATTTTAAACCATTATAACAAGCCAATATATACGATCGAAAAATTCATACTCTACACTAGAACATGCCCATAAAAGGTAATATATTCTTGATCGTGGTGATAGGGACCAATGAGATCAAGGTAGGACAGAGGTGCGAGAGAGAGAGAGTGAGGAGAACATAACACGTGATATTGAACCGATATTACGTTGAACAAGAGCTCCAACAAATCATATTAATCCATGTTTATCTTCAGCCGTGCCGATATTTTTTGTTTTTGCATGAAAATATAGTCACTCCAAGTGGCCGACTTGGATAGATAGTATGTGATCAGTAATACAGGAACACAGCAAAGTCCTTCTTATTCCAAAAGTTATAACGTCTACCTGCCACACATTGGTATAACCTAAACATTTGAGAAAAATATAATAATTGAAAGATTAGTTAGACTTATCTGATACAATCAAGGCGGAAATGAAATGTATTAAAGGCTATGTGGTTTGAAAAATGAGTACCATTTATTCGCCCGGTTCTGATGGTGCTGTATTTTCACTCATCTCGATTTATGATGGCTCTCACTAAATGTCCAGTTAGACAATAAAATTATTTCTCTTAAGTGGCATCTAACTATATCTCTTACTGGCAAGCACAACGCTATTGGCAGATGAGTGTTCATTTATTTAATAATATATGTGGATTGAGGGAAGTCACGTTACATATTCAGTCATGGTTAATTTTCCTTGTGCTAATGTAGACGTGGATATTTTAGGCATTCTGAAAACAAGAGGTGTGGGGCTGGTGGATGGTTTTCTTATACTCCAGATTATTATTTTTAATATACGAGGGGTGTTCAAAAAGAAACCGAACTTTTGCTATAACTTCTTTATTACTCAATGTAAAACATTTTAGGCACTGCCACCCTCAAAGTAGTCCCTTCTACTGGCAATACACAGTTCCCAACGTTGCTTCCATTTTTGGAAAGCCTCCTGTAACGCACTTTGTGGGATGGCGCGCAGGTCTCTTGTCGCATTGTCCTGAATCTCCTCTATGGTTTAGAAACGACATCCCTTCAACGTGGTTTTAAGTTTGGGAAACAGGAAAAAGTCTGCTGGGGCTAGGCCCGGAGAATACGGTGGATGGGGCACTATGGGAGTGTGATGTTTTGCTAGATAGCTGTGGACAAGGAGCGACGCGTGAGCCGGCGCATTGTCATGATGACACATCCAAGTCTGGTTTCCCCACAACTCAAGCCTCTTCCTGCGCACAGCATCCCTCAAACGCGCTAGAATTCCCTGGTAGACTTCCTTGTTTACCATCTGACTACGTGGTACAAATTCCTGATGGACAATGCCTTTGAAGTCAAAAAACACAACCAACATCACCTTGATCTTTGACCGACTCATGCGTGCTTTTTTGGACGAGGAGACCCTTTTCCCACACACTGCGACGACTGCACCTTCGTTTAAATATCATAGCCATAAACCCACGTCTCATCGTCTGTTATGATGTACTTAAGGAAGTTTTCATTGTCATTGGCAAGCAGTTCCTGGGTGATTTCAACACGGGTCTGTTTCTGATCGTCTGTCAACAAACGTGGCACGAGTTTTGCACTGACACGACGCATATCAAGTTTGTCACTCAAAATTTGATGGCATGATCCTACGCTGATGCCCACTTCGTCAGCAACTTCTCGAACAGTTAAACGACGATTTCCACGAATCACAACACAAACTTTCTCGACATGGTCGTCATCTGTTGATGTGGAAGATCGTCCAGGTTTGGGATAGTCACTGACTGACATTCTGCCATGTTCAAAACGCTTAAACCCCTCATAGCACTGCGTTCAACTCACACAGTCCTCCCCGTATGCTTGGCTAAGCGATTTAAATGTCTCTGTAAAAGTTTTGCCAAGTTTGTAGCAAAATTTCACACACACACGTTGTTCTTCAAGCTCTTTCATTGTCCCTTTGGCACTAATCCGACGAACAGCTTGCGCACGTGCTCACTTCAGCGGATGTAACTCGCTAATTAACGGTCAGAGCGAAACGCGGCAAATGGCAGTTTGTTGTCTAAACCTGCCGCTACGTGCAATCAGTAGCCGCAGCGTGCTCCCTCTGCCGGTTGGGGGGCGATTTCAAAAGTTCGGTTTCTTTTTGAACACCCCTCGTAATATTAAACTTACTGTCATAATTTGACGCTAATAATATAATAAATGACCCGTTTTGGTAGCCACGGGGTCTAATGCGCTACTCTTGGAGTAGGCTAGAACTGCCGATGACGGGGAGATTGAATCTCAGTCGGGTATACTGAGGGTAGTTTTACAAAATGGTTTTACACTCACTCTCCACGCAAATGCTGTTACACCTCCTATGAATATAACCTTCCTAGTCCCTAAAACCACTAGCGTAATCAGTACGTAAGCGTGTAGCCTGGTGAAAAGAAATAAGATAATAGTTATAAAATGCTATCAATTTATAATGTCTACTTGGATTTAAATTTAGATTTTTCCCTGGTGATCAAGATAGAAAAAAAAATAGCACATGCTATTAAAATATAGTAAACGCTGTTTGCACGGTTCAAGACACCTGTCTCACAATATATGAAAAATTAAACAATAAAAGCCAAATTCCTGGGACAAGATCTCCAAACTTTCCCGTAACTGAAAAAATCGCGGGTAGTAAGACGCAGTGCTAAGAATATATTCGAATCATTATATCACAAAAATCTTCCTAAGATTTTAGGGTTCGAATCATTGTCGATTTTCCTATTTTCTTCCTCTTGAATGTGGGTAGACTTTCTCAATTGATTTTAAATATATCGGCTAGTCCATGAACTTGATTTACGGCAACCAACACAGTAATATAGGCCTACATTGTTAAAAAGATTATTTTATTTCAACAAAAGAATTAAGGAAATAACAGAATGTTATATAAAGATTTTAGCAATAACAAATACCTGCCAACATTCAATTAATTAACATAGCAATACATGCTAGATTTGGGAAATTTTTAGCTCCCTATTTCTTAAAACTTAATTTTCGTAGTTTCTGATTATATTAAGTGGTTGTTCCTAGATTTTTTTACTCATCCTCTGCTCGAATGCGGTCACTCTCTCGTTAGTAAAAATGTGCAATTCTAAATAATGGGTGTTAGGACTGTGCGCATTAAAACCGTTAATTAGTAACGCATAACGCTTTGTGTGGTTATTGTAGCAATACTAAATAGATAATCATTAGCACTGAAATAACTAGCTTCTATTATTTAAATGATTGTATTAATAATGAATAAAAGGAGAGGGGAGATGTTGAATCACTTGTCCAAAATGGACAACGATTACAACCAAAATAACGCTGGTTAGTGACTAGAGTAGCAATTCTAAATAAACAATCATTTTCACGGAAATAGCCAGTTTCGAGGTTTGCATTTACGGTTAGTTTATTTTCAGGATGGCTAAATATACTTCCACCAGTCCTTTCAAATCACACTCGTGAATTGAAACAAAGATTGGTAGTGACTGCCACGACCACGCTTGAATGAGATAGGAGATGGAGGGGTTATGAATAAGTCTACCAAACTATTTGAATCAGGAGAGCAAAGGGGTTTTTCAATTTTCTGGTGAGAAAGCCTGGTTCACATTTATTGTAACCCTTCAATAACTTTCAAGGAATGGTACCCAATAAATCAAAAGTGACTAACCCCCACAGAACAACGTGGGGAAAATGTGCAACTCTCCCGAAACAACGTTCCCTCAGGGATTAAAACTATGACTAAATGAGCAGGATTGAACCGGTAACACAAGTGCCATATTTTCTTCGGGATTATAACCGGACGAAAATCAAATGGGAAGGATTAAAACGTGACAGATCTGCGTAGTATATTCTGATAATATTTGGGCTGGGACATTTTGGATAGGGGGGAGAGAGAGGCAAAGATTTTTCTCGATTAAATATGCAAAGAGACAGGAATAGGCGGGTGAAGAATTTATCTTGAGAAATATATATTTTGGGAAATATGTTTCCGACAAAGATGATTAATCTTACAGTCTACTAGGGTGAATTCAGCGATCAAATCTTGCACTGAAGGTGGTTTTTACTTTATCATGTTTTCTCATTCTTTCCCTAGGCAAAAGAAGGTGGATTTCATATTAATTATGCCCTATACCATTTATCATCCTATTCTCATTTGTTTGGTTAAATTCGTAGAGCCTGAATATGGTAATCTGGATAAAATATAGTACAATAAATAAATATGTATAGCCTGGGCGGGTATTAGGACATGTCCCATTGTTTAAAAATACAGGAGGTTTTGAAAAAAAAGTTTCCGAAATTTAGTATCTTGTAGTACTCATTAAATTTAGTAAAAATAAAATCTTGGTTAATATAATTATGTCTTCAAACCAACTTACCCAGAGATGAAGGCAGTTTTGTTTTGCTTTAATAACAAAAATAGGTACGAAATGAAATGTAATTTGGGTTCATATGGGGGAAATGTATTAATTTATCACAACCATTTTTTTTTTCATTTTTAGGCAAATTTCACATCTTTGAAAAAAACTGTTGAGTTCTTTGAAAAAACTCTGGCTTCAGTCTAATCGTCTGACAACATATTTCAACACGCGGTTGTTAGACTGCTAAATAATTTATTAGAGACGAATACATTGAACTCTTTACGTATCCCCACAAAAAAAAAGTCCAGAGAATTATGGTCAGGGGACCGAAGGAGGTTTAGGGAGATGCGATAGATATGTCTAGGAGGTCCAATTGGATGTCACCGCCTTCCCCACCCTCCACTTTCCTCCGCCCTCCAGAATATGGATACTTAAAATAGTTTATTGTATTGGTCTCCAATAATGAATTTGAAAACTCACAAGAGTGATTTAAAAACTTTTTTAAGGCGGTTAAAATGAAGTCAGGAATTTTTCAAAAAGCAGACAACAATGTGATTATAAGATAAGACATTTGTTTGTAAATTAAAGGAGAATATGTAAAACATCTTTTGTTTTGATAAGGTCATACATTAGTGTCATTTAAACACAAATAACAATTCATTTTGCACCCTTTTTTATATTACTGAAAGACCAAATTGGATGCATCTCTGGGTGAGTTTGTTTTAGGACCTCTATATTTACAAAGACCTTTTTACTCAGTAGATTAATATTACAAGATACTAAAGTTCTGAGATCTTTTTTTTACAACTATATGTCTGTATTATGATTTTTTAATAATTATTCTCTGATAATAAACGTATTAAAATGCTTTAGGTGATTTCTTTAATACTTATTTATAACTGAACACAACCAAATAAGTGATATATAATCTTGAACCAATGGCTACTAATTATGGAACACTGTGGAGAACATGCGTTGCAAATAATGTCCGCTAAAACATAATAGTTTGGTTAAAATATAAGGACAATAAGTGATGTTTGTAATAATTGAAGGATCAGCCGTGGCGATGATCGGCGCCAACCTTCGCTTTGGCAGCGGCTCATCGGCGAACGCGACGTTAAACGGAGGCCGAGTTTTTCAGTGTCATCCTGGAGGAGTCGCAGAGGCTGCTGTCATCTTCAGCCTCGGGTCCCTTGGCATGGTCGCCAATATCGCACTCATGGGGCTCATTCTCACCAAGAGACAGCTAAGAAGGTAGTATTTGTTTTTATTATGATTTCACTACATTATACTGTTATAGAAAGATTCTCGTAAGAACAATATGAACAATATATTCTTTATATAAATATGAAACTTTTATATTAATGTTAATATCTACAATCTAAATTTTGAGCACTACAATTGGAATTAATGTCATTCTATCCTTTAACCAGTAAATACTATGCTTTATCTCATGAAAGAAATAATGTATTTTTTATATTCTCAGTGAGAATCATATTTTACCTAGATGTTTATTCAAAACAGAAATATGAATTTTAATACTTTAATAAAATGTTATTAGTTGTAAGTATCTTAATTTTGATTTTATAATCCGGTTCTCATGTTTGAGACTATCCAGAGATTTGAGTCTGAGGGTAAACAAAAATTTAAAACCAATTATTAAGTGTTATCTCTTATCAGACTCAAGATATCATGATCCGTAATGCTGCACTTCACATTGAGAAGGATCACTTGGACTTGTATCGTCTAAGCGTCCCAAATGAATTATAAACTAACTTTCGTGATTCTCTATATTTTATTATTGTTATCATTATTATTAGCACCGCGTATTACTACCCATTCGGGTTATACGCACTTACGCTAATGTGTAGTGGTAGGTTGATTGTGAGATGAAATGAAGGACCTACAGTTTAACATGGAATCCGAACCACATTCACAAGATATCTTGTCAGAGGTGAAGGAAGGGTTTGGTAATCAGATAAATTTTTGTCGGGACCGAGGATTGAACCCCGGCCGCCAGCATAGAAGTCTGACACCTTACCCCTAGACCGCCAGGTCACCCTCTATGTTTTAGATATTAGGGAATGATGCACCTTCTAACAACAAACATAGAACATTTATATTATTACACCCGCCTCGGTGGCGTAGTTGGGTAACGCGCCTGTCGTGTTGAGCTCGACTGCTGAGGACGGGGAGATCGAGGTTCGAATCTCGGTCGGGTGAACTGGGGGCGGTTTTCCCTAAATGGTTTTCCACTCTCCCTCCACGCAAATGTAGGTTCACTTCCTCTAATTCAGCCTTCCCGATTCCAATCAATTAGCTTAATTAGTACTTAAAGCGTATTACCCGAATGGGTAGTAAGACGCGGTGCTAAATAATAATAAATATATTATTACTTTTGTAATCATAACGGTAAATATAATAGAGTCATTACTCTCTTAAAAATCTTAATGGTGTATAAACCGAATGCGGTGATATATTATATTATTTATATTTTATATTAGTTAATATTTATATTATATATAATTTATAATATTTATTTTGTATCTAATTTATAATATTTATATTTTATATTATTTAATATATATACTATACATATTATATATATATATATATATATATATAGTATACATATTAAATATATATATAATATAATATATCACCGCCATCGATTTATACGCCATTAAGCTTTTTAAGAGAGTAATGACTCTACTATTATATTTACCACTATGCTTACAATAGTAATAATATAAATGTTCTATGTTTGTTGTTAGAAGGTGCATCATTCCCTAATATCTAAAACATAGAGAATCACGAAAGCTATTTTATAATTCGGTTGGGACGCTTAGACGACACAAGTCCAAGTTATCCTTCCAAATTTATTATATTATTATTATTATTATTATTAGCACCGCGTCTTATTACCCGTTCGGGTTGTACGCAAAATGTATTATAATATATTATATATGTATAATCTATTATATATATATATATATATATATATCATCACACATCTAGAAGCATCTATAAATGTGAATACATTCTGAGGGTCATGATTAATGGTTCTATATCACAGGAAGTGCTTGCTATTATTTCATGTGCATTGCCGCGTGGTTAGCTCCTATGCAACTTCTTGTAAACGCGTGCTTTAAAGCTTTTCTCTCCCGGCACTGTACGCTGAAACCTTTGAAAACACTTTATTGGTATTAGCATAATTTTGTGGAAGTGTATAGAGATTTTGTATTACTTTTGGTTCAAACAAGCTATATGTGCAGTTTGGGCTATGAGTTTCCAAACAACCTTCATACAGATTAGTACATCAGACCAAAATACTTGAATTTGAATGCATGGTTTTCACCCCTGAGGTGTACATACGAGTACAAGCGCTCATTCATTATACACGTTGACTTTTTTTTTAACACAACTTCCTAAAGGCCAAAGTAATTTGTAAGACCAACTTATTGTTTGCCAATGATAATTTTTCCATGACTGGCATTTTTAATAGATTTTTGTCTTTGTTACGCCTATAGTCAAGGAATAATTTATAGAAAAAGAATCCCGTCTTAACGAAGGGTAGCATTTGAGTCGATAGAGCAAGTGTACTTTTTTTTTTAGATTCTCTAACGTCATTTCTTTTTGGTTTGTATTCTCGCCAAGATAAAACATTTCTTAAAGAAGATGTACTATATGTGGGAGCTAGGAAGTAAATAATGTGCTTCTTATGTTCTATACTTAGTACTTACTCTAAATTATTTAGACAATTGTGCTTTATACAATTTTTTATAAATAAATTGATTAAAAAGTTTTTTCAGAAATGTTTACTGAAATAATTTAGAGGTGTCACAAACGAGCAAATTAAAATTCAATTCATGAAATAAAAATATGATAAGTAAGGGTAGTTAATTTTTCCAATAAGTACTACAAATACAAAGATAAACACTTTTCTAATGTGGCAATCGTTTTAATTTAGAAAAAGGATATAAAGACATGGATTTGATTACTGACTCTCGAGCTTTACGCGCACACCGTTCTAATAACTGATCTATACAGGTTATCATCCCGGTAGTTCATCAACTTCTCCACTTCTTGACGTATTCAAACAGATCAGCAATACCACCACCTTCTTGAAGAGCGCACAACCACTTCATCAGAATATCGTGTTTTTTGACATGTGATTCCCACTGTGGGTCATTAAATATATGTCACTAGTTTAATGGTACCAAAGCAGAGTAGAGTGCAGTACTATTTAGCAATGTAAGGACGCTAAGAGACTTTATATGAGGGGTGGCAAACTAACTGAGACTAAAGCCTAGATAGTTTGGTCAACAGAGTGGTTGGAGCGTAAATCCAGAGTACCATCAAGATGTCAATTTTCAGCGTGAGAATTAGCACCTTCAAGGTGTCAATTTTCCGAGTGAGAATTTAAAAACTTTTATAATTTTAAACTACTATGTTTTAGAGGAAGTTAGTAATCAATTACTAGATATTTCTTGATTTAAAATATCAGTTATTGAATGTTTTAAATCCTTATTGTATTCATATCAAGTTTAGCTCAACATCTTGAGAAAATAAGTATAGGGCTCTGCGAGTTCTCGTATTTGGATCTCGATCTCAAGCTTGTCGCTTAAGCTCGAGATCAATATGGAAAGTTTTCTAGGCTCATCATTTTCGAGCTTACACTTGATGTACTTAAATAATCAATTTTTAAACCGCAATATTAAGCATAGTCTGTTTAATTGAGATGATATCAGAATTTTCACTTATAAATCATTTGGTTACTTAACAAATTGCTAAAAATTATTTCAATTTTCACATTAATAACGTAATAGAGATTTAAAACCACTTTCAACCAGTAAATGTATTCAATATTGTTGTCCATTTTGTATTATACCTAATTGAAGTTGTTTACTAGTATTGCCATGACAAATCAATGAAAAGGAAAATAGATAAGACGATTACTAAATAATTGAATTATTCTTTTTAATATTTTTACCTGGTCCCTTTTTAAAATAATAATTTATGTTAAATTAAAAATGTAATATCAAGAATTTATTAAATTTAAATGGTTTCCAACTTTATATCTAAACTCGTATTAATTTATATGTTTAGCTACAAAACTAGCTCTAGTCTAGTTACTATTTAGTTATAGAATTATGTTGGTTAGCCTGTTTAAAGTCAATGTATCTCTTATTTATTGTAATACATATTTTACCAAACTTACCACATTTATATTAAAAAAGCACTTACTATTTCATATTGTTTGCTAGAAATATTCATTTAATTTTAAAGTATGAGCATCAACTTTTGTAAGCATTAAAATTAAATTGAAGTAAATTTCTCAATAAAATAATGTCTAACGAGAGCCCGTACAATGCGCATGTTCAACTCCACATAGAGGAATGGAAATTGAACAGAATACGTGGTTAAGAACGATTACACTAAGGAATAATAAACGAAATACGATACACTTCAAATTACTAATTGTTTATGATTATTAAATTTTCTTATACGGTAAATAAAGTTACTGGAACATATTTTGGGGAAATATTAGCTTATTAAAACGTCAATTGTATTAACTTTTTATCAAGACAGTGTAGAAACACAGTGTACAATAATGTAAAGTGATAGTGAAGGAAGCCAACCTGAAAGGATAGTTAGGTTAGGCCTAGATATAAACAAACACGCCTCTATTTTTTCTTACACTTTTACACTTCCCATTTTTTCAAACTTCCACAGTTGCACATTGTTTTGAATTTTCGGAAATATTTATTTTTCAAATGAAAAACCATTAATGAAAAAGTAATATTCCCGAAAATTTAAACTAATGTGCAACTTTGGAAATTTTAAAGACGTTGAAAGTGTAAAAGTTTAAGAAGACATGAATAGAGAAGTTTGTTTGTTCCTATCTAGTCCTAACCTAACTATCCTTTCAGGTTGGCTTCCTTCACTATCACTTACTTTACATCTCTGTACAGTGTTTATACACTGTCTTTAGTGACCTGGCGGTCTAGGGGTAAGGTTTAAGACCTCTGTGCCAGTGGTCCGGGGTTCAATCCTCGGTCCTGGCACAGATTTATCTGATTAACAAATTCTTCCTTCACCTCTGACAAGACTTGTATTAATCACAACTTGTGAATGTGTGGAGTGCCAGGCCTCCACCGTGGTTCAGATTCCACGTTAAACTGTAGGTCCTCCATTTCATCTCACAATCACCACTACCATTACACATTAGCGTAAGTGCGTATAACACTAACGGGTAGTAAGACGTGGTGCTAATAGTAATAATAATAATAATAAATATAATGCACTGCTTTGTTTTACATTTCCAAGCCATGATGTAATTATTAATTTTATTAACTTTATTTTATAATTGTTAGTGTAATTTTAATGTTTTTAAAGATATGAGTGTTGTAACCATTTTAATTATTTGTTTTTTATTATATTTTTGTTTGAGTGTTGTTCTTATTTTTAAATTGTGTTTTTTAAGTGTTGTTTCTAATTTAAAAACCAATATTACCATTATTTAACCACTCTTTTCAAAAGTGTCTACTAATTATAAAAATCAGTGTTATTCATATTTTAAGAACATGTGTTTTAATATACTTTTTAACATTTTAAAATTATGAATAGGCATATACTCTAACTCGGGCACTTTTAGAAATACTCAACTCAAGTTCGACTCGAATGTAAAAACCCAAGCTAGCAGGCCCCTAAAAATAACCCAAATCTTCTATAGATGTCAAATTCTAAAGCTTGTATCGTTTGAAGTTTATGCCAAATGATTTAGACCAACTAACTTTAGGCCAACTGAATTTTAGGCCAACATAATTTCACGCGAACTGACTTTCGTTCAAAGACTTTAGGCCAACTGAATTTATGCCTGCTGCCACGTCCCCTATAATAACATACTCCTATTTCCCTATTCCTTTATTTATGTGCAGAGTTATAAAATAATATTACTAACTTCCTATTACAAAATATATAACGCTCTACCTATTCGCATACTGACCCTTTAATTGTTTTGTTAAATCTGATAAATATTTTCTTACTTTGGTGTTTGATTTTTTGTCTTGAGGTACTGTATTGTTGTTTTTTCTTATTGTAAACCACATTTTTTAAAGCCAGCATTCCCTATTTCTTATAAATGTTGATGGAAATACTAAGTATATTATTAATATAGTTTTAACCAACTCCTTCATATTTCCTAATATACCAATTAATTATTACTCTATTAATACTGATAGTCTGACTGATCGTGTAGGGACCCTATTCCTTCTCTCACAAAAGTATAAATAATAATAATAATATTTAGCACCGCGTCTTACTACCCGTTCGGGTTAGACGCTTTAAGTACTAATTACTCTAATGGATTAGGAATTGGGAAGGTTGAATTAGAGGATGTTAACCCGCATTTGCGTGGAGGGAGAGTGGAAAACCAATTAGGAAAAACCACCCCCATTTCACCCGACCGAGATTCGAACCTCAATCTCTCCGTCCTCAGCAGTCGAGCTCAACACGACAAGCGCGTTAGCCAACTACGCCACCGAGGCGGGTAATAGTATAAAATACAAAGTGTTATTATATACTTGGTTTTGAGGTCCCCCTCTTCATTATTTTAAGACAGCTTACCAGTTTGTAATGACATTCCTATACAGTTTGCTTCCGTTTGGTTTAACAAGGGAGTTTATTAACTAACATAATTTTTGTTTACAATATTGAGTCATCCACTCTCCTCACGCAAGTTTATGACGCTTGTGCAACATTTTATACATTGAAATTAACAATCCAAAATAATGATTGGTACTTACAGTGATTTTTCCTGTATTGTTTTCATTCTCTTTTCACCGACATGAGGATACACATATCCTCTGAAGTGAAAATGTATCATCCCTTACTAATTAGTACTATTATTGCATAGGCCTACAACCAGAATATATAGTTAGGCGTGTCGACAAAAAATAAAACTCTCTTAAGTATTTTATACTATTCCAAAAGATAATTGCATTCTTCACTCTATTTTGTGTGAGTTCGTTAATTTTATGGAAGGAGAAATCAATCACCTAAATGTGATTGATCACATTTGTCTTCTTTTTTGGTAAGATGCTAAACACATTTTTTGATGGACTAGAATGATTGAGAATATGATTTTATACTTATGATTCACTGTTAATTTAAAATTTGTTAATCATTATAGATTTAAAAAGGAGGAATTAAATATCACAAGTATCACTACTCTTACAGACTGACCTCTTGGTCTAGTGGTCAGTACCCCTAGCTACTGGTCTACAGTTCCTCGGTTCGATTCCTGGTGGTATGATAACTAAAGAATAAGAAACAACTTTTCCTATGATGATGGCTAATTACACTTTAATTAGGTTTAAACTCTTGACAACTTCATGATCATTATGATCACATTATCTCATTGCGGGGATGACGTGTACACAACCTCCAAGATATACCCTGGCCAACGTTCTCTTCCCACAGCCTTGTTAAAAGTATACATACAAATGGCGATCAAGCTATAGTTTTTGCATCTCTCAAGTTCAAAATATGCCTCAAGATATAAAAAAAACAATACTCATCCGATACTCAATGAAACCATTGACACGATTATCCATAAATAACTAGCTATTCATGATGGATTAGTTCTCTCACACTAATCATTAGTTTTTTATGAGCTACATTCGAGCTTTCTGATTGAAGTTAGGATTTGAGAAAAGCTACCATAATATGCGAAAAGAAAAAGCGCATTTAGGAAAACCGCCTATAGTACACCTGGCTGGTATTTTAACAACTTCCTTCCCATCACCAACAGTCTATTGATAAATGCGGACTACCAATAGCTTAAATTTATACCCATAGCCGTGACACCATGTGGCATGGTCATAGGGTTATTAGGAGAGATGGAAGGAATGCGGTCGTACAGACCTGCAGAAGGGAGCTTGCCTTGGAGGAGTTCATCTATGGTCATAGGCTCAAGGTTGCAAACTAGCAGAATAATCTCCCTACATATCAGGGGAGTCTTCCTACAATGACGTCACTTGGTGTAACGCCAAGTTCATGGACATGGTGGAAGGTTGGAGGGTTGTGGACAACGTTACGGTCAGTGATCATAGCCTGATTGGCTTTGACTTTGTCACAGGGAGGCCGGCGGATGGAAATGCGGAATTAAAAAGAAGGAGATACAACATGAGCAAAGCTAATTGGGAGAAACTGAGGGGTGAACTTATATTTCCCAGCACAGTGGAACAAGGTGAAAATGTCAAAACGAAGGCCAAACAGCTGACGTAGGCTCTACAGGATGCACTGAGAAAGTCGATACCTGTGGTGAAATGGGAGACCAAGGCTGGTAATAAGGCTTGGAATGACAGATTGCAGAGTCTCCGAGCAAGGGCAAGGTGAACTCGTAGGAGATATCAGAGGTGTTGAGACCCAGATAGTCGGGTGGTGCTGTTAAATATAAATATCTACAGGGTGAGGAAGAGGGATGTTAAGGATGGGTTGTTTAAGGAGAAGAGAAAAATTTGGGAAAAGTATGTTCAGGAGGAGCTACAGAGGGAAACTTGAAGGATACCATTCAAGATAGCCTCCGGGAAATTACGGCCTACAGCCATGATAAACCCGCTATTATAGAATGATGGAAGCACCACGACCAGCTGGGAGGAATCTGCAGTTATTCTAATGGCGACATTATTGCCGGAGTATGAGGTGAGAGAAGATACTGAAGAGCACCAAAGGTCGAAGGGGAGAATGGAGAATGATTAGTATGTAAACAAGGAAGAGGTAGAACCTGTTAGTCGGGAGGAGTTAATCGTTAACATTGCTCTGATGGGTAGGAAAAAGGCACCTGGACCGGACGGATAAAGGTCGAGGTGCTGGAGAAGGAAGTGCTGGAGAAGGAGGTGCTGCTAAACGAATGCCTCGATCAAGGCAGAATTCCGACCATCTGGAAGCAGAGCTAAGTAATCATGCTAAGTAAGGGGAAAGATAAAGATCCACTGATTTCGAAGTCATACAGACCCATCTGCCTGTTGAAAACAGCAGGGAAGTTGCAGGAGAAGATATTGTGAGAAAGATTACTGAGATACAGAACCATGATGGGCATGTATCAGCAGAAGTATAGCTTCCAAAGAGGCAGGTCGATAGAGGACGCAATCTGCAGAGCAATGGAACTTATTGAATCGGCAACCTTTAAATACTTTGTAAGAATATGCATGGACATTTCAGTCGCGTTTGAAAACCTCTGGTGGTCAGCGATGTTTGACAGATTAATAGAGATTCAGTGTCCGGGACAGCTGTATAGGAGTTTTTAGAATTACTGTCGAAACAAATATGCAGCCCTGAGATGTTCAGGAGACAGGGTTCAAAAGCTACTGACGAAGGGATATCCCCAAGGATCAGTATGTGGTCCAATCTTTTGGGATGTCATCCTGGAACCAGTGTTGTATTTTTTGGAGGGGATGCTGAAGACGCAATGTGTGGTCGCCTTCGCAGACGACCTTCTAATAGTAATAGAAGGGTATTCTATAAAGAACTTAGATAAAAATGTAACCAGGTGCTCGAAGAACTTGACAGCTGGTGTAAAAGTATCAAATTAAAAGTGGCACCGGTGAAGATGTCCTACATGCTGTTCAAGGGTATATTGGCTAGGGATCCGACCATAAAGGTAGCTAGGAAATCTATAAGTAGAAGCCATACGGTCAGGTACCTGGGAGTGACCCTAGATGAAAGCAGAAACTTCATGGTGCACATGGAGGAAGTGATGAGGAAAACTCTGTCGGTGATGAACAAAATTAAAGCATGGGACAGAGGTGTTTTTATCTGCCTATGCGGATAATAAGGACATACCATCAGACGATCTTTCTCTCCATTTTGAGCTATAGGGCATGCATCTGGGCTCACAAAAAAACAATGTTGTTTAGGTTAAGGTAATTCAAGCTCTACGGAGGAACATACTACTGAGGATGACGGGAGCCTACCGGACTGTAGCAACAGATGCACTGAGTGTGGCCCTATGTGTGTGGCCGTTGGACTTATAAGGAATAAAGGTGTGGCGTACTGGATAAAAAGGGGAAACATGGAGAAGCTGAGACTCCTCACCAGACCCTATGTGACAACATTTGTAGAAGCGGAAGCCCAGTTGGAGGAGTGGCAGAGACGCTGGGAGAGAGGTTAGACAGGTAGGAGGACTTGTCAATTGTTCCCTAATGTGGTTGAGATACTAGAGGATACACACCTCCAGCTATCCTGGAGTTTTGTCCACTTCATCACGGGGCAAGGACCATACCCGGAATTTCTAATGAATCTGGGATTAATAGAGTCTTAGAATTGTGAGTGTGGTGAGGAGGGAACCTCTAAATATGTGGTGCTAGTGCATCCTTACACTAGAAGCAAGAAGGAATTACCAGAAAGAGATCCTGGGAGGATTAGTAGGCAAAGTACTGAGGGACCCAATATATTGGAGATTATTTGAACATATTGAACAGGAAGCGTCAGATAGAGCAAATACCGCCTACATAGATATACTTAAAGAGGCACAGGGACGAATAAAACGGGATGTTGACAATGACAATGACGAAGAAAATGATAGCGACATGGAGAGAAAGACTGACACCGACACTGGTGTGGTCTCAGTGGGGAGTGAGTAGAGAAAAAAGGATTGTTAAAGGGGGATAAGCTGAGATAATCCTTGCCGGTGTAAAAATTCAGGTGCCGGTAGGAGCAAGAACAAGACCTGGGAACTGGATTCCTGTACGACTGAGTGTCTGTAGGAACACAGAGGATACCTTTGTGATCTTAAGGACAGTTTTAATGTCGTATGAACAAAAGTTAGTGGAGTAAATATGAACTCTGAGGGGTTCCCTAAACCGTATGATCCACCACCTTGGAAACAAGAGAGGTGGATAGTGGTTGATGGGCCCTCAGAGCAAAGATGGTGAAAGGTGTCTGCCCTGCAGCTCTTTGGTTCCTTCGGGGTGACGTAGTTCCCCAGCAGAAATGGGAATTAAATAGTTAAGATAGCTTAGTTTAGTTTAGTAGTTAGAATAGATAAATAAGGGACGGGGGGAACTAGGTAAAGGGTAGATTAGGAAATTCTATTGCCAAGGGTGGAAGGAAGGGTGAAAACGTAAGTGTGGTGGCTAGAAAGTAGGTGGAGCACCGACCTAGAGAGGGAGCCTCCCCAGGTGGCGGATAGGGAGATGCCCACATCTGCTGGGTACTTGGCGGACTTGGGAGTGAAATCCTGGGCACTGCGGAGAGCTCATTGGGGGAGGGTACCAGGGGTGTAATAGACCTAGGGCGGACCAACTGAAGCTAAAGGTAGTTGAATTTCGATTAAATTAAGAGCAAAAGCCTGTTTTATATATTTTTTTAAAAAGGAAAATTCATATTGTAATTGTAAAAGTAAGGTCAAAATTATGTGTAAAAACGGCCAAGATATAAAATTTATAAAATACCAGGCCTGTAAACATTGAAAATAAATAAATAAAATTCGCGACACCAAAATAATAAAATTAGCCTCATATTTAATATCTTGATAAATAAATTGAGTTTAGCGGATCATTTTGTGTTTTCCAGGTGGTCACAAGGGCTGCTGTTTCACCAAGCACTGGTAGACTGTGCAAGGGCTGCTATTCTCATACCACTGGGGGTAAGCATATTCAAGTGCCAGCCCGTCAACAAGTGCTCTCTAGTAGAAACAGCTTTCCTTCTTTTGGTGACCGTGTCTACAGTCAACATTCTTACCACCGTACTCAACGACTCACCAGTTTTCCCTCAGGTAACATATTCACTAGGGTTTGTATCTTTCAAACGGACAGGATATCCGTTGACAAAACGAGAGAAAAGAAGTTATTTTAATAATTACGTTTAATGCTAAGGATTTAAGGTGTAGAATTTAGGATTGTACATGTTTTGAGGTAATGCACTGACATTAGCATAAAGAAGGGATGGGAAGACTCTAATTATAAATCGTATAGAGTATACTCCATTGTACTTGGCCAAAATTATAACCTTTATCTCGTCACCACCAATCTTGTAAGTATGGAAATGAATTCTTTGAGTTCCTAATGTCATAGAGTAAGTAAGTACGCTCAGATATAATTTATATTCCCGTTTGTACACCCTGAGATGTTTGTGCATAGTGCAGGTCATGCATATTCTGCACTCTACATCAAAACAAATAAAATAGTTACATCCAAAATATTGTATTAGATAATAAGTTTAAAATTAGAAATATATATTCAATTTTATGTACCCCATAATACGTCTTCGCGTATGGGTTCTCTTGACTGAATAACTCAGGCCATGTGACCACATATGTGGGTGAGAGAAAACTGTTTTGTTACACGGTACTTTTTTAAAAAAAGAATATCTCAATAAATTATGATTTGGTAACTATTTTGTCCGTAACTAACAAAATTAGTTGGTATTTTAAATAATATTAAAGTTAGTTTTATTTTATTCAAGTTTCATGCATTAAAATTTAATGAATTATTTAGTATTATTTCAAAATCAATCTAATTAAATCTAAATTTAAAGCACCTATGAATGAGTAAATGATTATATACACGTTTTGTTGTTTACTTAATTCTCTATAGGTGTAGCCCTTAAATTGATAATATATTTAAATTGGCTAGTCAATGTTAGTTTATACGCCTTGGTGGTGTAGTTAGCTAACGCTCTAGTATTGTGTTTTGCTCGACTGCCGAGGACGGGGAGATTGAAGCTCTAATCGTCGGATGAACTGGGGGTGGTTATTCCTAAATAGTTTTCCACTCTCCCTCAACACAAATGCGTGTTTTCTTCCTCTAAATTCAACTTTCTCAATTCCTATCCCATTAGCGTAATTAGTATTAAAGCGTATAGCTCGAACGGGTTGTAAGATGCGGTGCTAAATATATTGTTAGTTTTTTTGAGTAGCCTAGCTTCTATTAATTTTTTTAATAAAACCAACTAAGGTAAGATTTATTTAGTGAAGTTATTATTATTTTGATTAGTAAAAATGATTTAGCCCATTGATAAGTGTAAACTTACTTACTATCAAATTTAAAAAAGTATTGGATTAGGTTTTATTGACCACAGGAATTATAAAGTATTGTTTTAATGGCTCCATGAAGACTCGATATTTATAATTTTGTCAATTTCAACTTAATTATAATTCTATATTATATACCTACCCCTAGCAATTATAAATATTGTATTTAAATATCAACCTTTATCTGTAATATAAAACTATGTATAGATATTTGTCATGTTAAAATGGATTATGCCAAATTACGTTTTCAATGTGAAGTAAAGTAGATATGAATGGGTGTTGCGTTAGTATGTTTAACTCTTCAACCTCTCATCAGGCTTTTGAAGAAGAAATTAACTAAAAATTAACCCGTTTCACCATGTCAAATTCGATTAAATAATCCAAGTTACTAATGGTAAATACTTTCATTACGATTGATTAATCATTATTCAAAAGGTTATCCTGAACAAGAAATCATTTTGTACGTATTTAGAGAAATATATTACAAACAAACAAACAAAATTAAATAATCATTTTGATAAATCACTAACCTTGTTTAAGCTAATACATTTGAGATGAACAGGCAAACTGACAAAATGACACTAAAATAAGAATACGAAATTATATAGGTGATCCTATAAAATGCTCCTTATTTCCAAAAACACGTTGACCCATTCATATTGGAGTTTTATTTTTGGAAGATCGAAATTTGCCCTGTGATAGAACTTTAAAATACAAATTAGTTTATATTTCTTGGTATGAATCACAAAGTTACAACTTAAGTCTGAATCCAATCATGGAGTGGAGATGTAGTGAATGTGAGAAAAGGATAATATGTTTGCAGTTTTTTTTATAACATAACCTTTTTTTCTGCCAAGATAGATACATTTATTCTTCAGTAAAAACATAAGAGTTTAATTTTATTTGCATGGTGATATGAACAGTTCTTGAATACCTTTCTTGCTCATTACAGCATTAGATGACAAACAATATAAATTAAGAGAAAAGTTTTCATTAAATTCCAGGATACCCTTGATAGATATTCGATAAATGGTTAGGTCACCATGTGAATAAAACTAAACTCTATGTTTGTATTGAATAAATATTTTATTTATTTTCACTATAAAATATGTTGATATAAAAATTGCAAGAACACTAGCCTTTAATTTACCTTCCCTACACTACCACTTTAAGGCAAGTCTGTATTCTAATCATGCAATCCATTTCCCCTAAACAGAAAGCGATAGCGTCATAAATGTTCTCCCATGTTATTAACCAATCGGCTTTTAGACAAAAGATTCACACAAAGTATAGGATCTTCAAAAATAAGAGAAAGATCAGCTTGGATAAAAAAACAATTGTAAGAAAGGATTTTTTGTATCTTATATAAACTTACTGCCATTGTCTCATTTTCTTTTTAAATATTTCAACATACATATTCCATATAATATTATTCAACTTTGAAATCTTACACCAAGTTGCATTACTATTTAGTGCGAAGTTGAAAAAATGGTGCCGAGCTGTAATAGTGTAATCGGAGTATAATCAGTGGTAACCTAATAGTGGATAGCAAATAAAAGAATACAAGTGTTGAAGTTATACAGTATTAAAATAATTATGTTAAACTCAAAAAGTCATAAGCATGAATGTGACACGTTATCCACATACGTCACTCCTTCCCCTACATATCCATAACAGTGGTTAATATCTAGTTTAAGAGACCCCTGTTCAATCTTTAGTTAAGACGAAGATTATAATAAATTAACTGTACGGGCATACATTCCGCTTTCTCGTCAATAAATTATGCAAGGAATGGGTTAATTGATGTAAGATAATGAAATGTATTATGATAAATTTTAAGTCGTCTACTATTATAAACTAAATGTTAAAAATGCACGTATGGTAAAAACCAATACAAACTAATATATTTACCCTACATTCCTACATAAAAATAAAATATTGCTAAAGGTAAATCAGAGACAAAAGCAAAGTTGGGCAAAGTTTAAACAATTAATTAGGAGCTCTCGGCTCTGATTGTTTCATGGCTAGTTACCACCACCACCATCACCGCCACCACCAGACGCTAAAATATCCAATGTAATTTACAAAGAGTCACTAAATTAAATAAGATTTTTTTTATCAAATAAATGTAACTTTGTTTCTAATCCACTGCTTTTAGAAAGTGAAAGAGTCAATGTACGCATAGATTAAAGCTATTTCTAACCAAGCTTGAGTGTTAAAATTGTCTGTATACAATTTTTGCAAACAGATTTTAACCTTGGTGAAGTAGTGTACTTCAGCTAGTAGACTATATGAAAAAGTAGGTACTACTACTATGGGGTTGTATATTCTATGTATCAATATAATTGTTTTTTTATTAATTTTTCAAATAACTACTTTATAAAAAAAAGCATAGTATTTGAATTTTTGTTTTCTAAGAAATAAAGGAATTAAAAAAATTGTTAGAGTTTATCCATTGTTAAATTGAAAAATCACGAAAAATGTTGTTTCAATATTGATCAAATCCAATCACGGCTCTTTTCAAAAGATGTACAGAAAGTATAAGACCAGTATCAATTCGTATTTGCAAGATTAAGTAGTCTTTATACGAGGCGTTATGAGAATATCCTGACATCCTCAATTTCAAAACACTCAAGCTATGCGTGAAATAGGAATCTTTAGTTAAATTACAGATCTGTTTATATTAAATAGTTTATATTCTTTAGCTAAAATCTTTGATAAGATTATATTGGGCTCATGATATTACAATGAAAAATTTACATTTTCATTTTTAATGTTCGCTGATTTAATTAAGATATATGTCTATTGTATGGTTTTTATTCATATTTTTCTTGGTCAAATTTTCATAATAATCATAAATGTTTAATAAATTAATAAATTCCTCAGGATGACGAAGACGAGATGGAAATGACATCAGGGCCACTCCTAATGGATTCACCGCAATGTGTCCTGTTTGGAACTTTCATGATCTGGTTTGCAAGCATAACAATAAACTTGGGCCCAACGTTTCTCAGTGGGGCCCTCGCTGCCAACTCAGAGACGGGCCACAATGCCCCCAGCTGTCCCCTGGTGCATGGTCCTTTCAGGCATTACGTGCTCAACGTGCTGTGGATTGTCATCAACGTGATCTGTATCCTACTAACACTGTTCCACCTGCACAAGCTCCACCGTGACCTCACCAAGGCCAATGTAGAGGCGGTGAGAGTGGCAGGCCTTCTCACAACCCTTGTGAGTGTCACTGGGGGTGGTGGTGCCAATACTGGTGCTCTCACAGGTGGAGACAACGGGGCAATACCCAGGGTAAGTTTGACATAAGTGGCCAAGTTTGAACTAAACATATTCTAAAGACGTGTAAAATAATGAGCTCAAATACATTTAGCCTGCTTAGAATCTTGATATATATATATTTTTCTAAATTAGAAACCATGCAATTATTTAATTTTAGAACTAAAAGATTACGGTTCATTTATAAACCTCGCGTTTAAAATTATTAATACATTTTATGTTCGATTTAATTTGAAATACTAATCCTACTTGATATGAATGTTCAAAATATTATTTCAAATGTTTGGATAAAATAAGTTCTTAGAGGCTTTGCGTCATTCTTGAAGGCACCAATACATTGATTTTATTATGCTCACAAATAGTTTTTGATAATATATATTTAAAATCCCATCTATTTCAAAAATTGCATTTTGTGACAAGCGAAAAATCGATACTAGATTGGGAGTTGAGGGATGAAAAATATTACTACCCTGTGAGATTAAAATACCACGTATTGATTAGATATAGCTGATTACCTAGTTGTCCAAGTAGGCACACCTAGGATCGTTGTAGGATGATAAACCGGATAGATTATCACATGCTTACACTGTTCATTTCATGAATCTAATTAGAGAATTAACAAATTAAATTAAATGGGGACTTATAAAAACCATTCAGAGAAGGGCTGCATGGTGCACAGAAACTATAAAAATGGGGAAGTTGATCTGAGAGGTTGACAAACGATGGGCCAAACTTTACGAACTTGCGTCAAAGGCCCACGCAAAAACACATTTTATTATGTGTACCACCATAGTAATATTAAATTTAATTAAATGAATAGTACGACACAATAGCACTGATATTAAATTAATATTATAGCAACGAAAAAAATGTTAAAAATGTTTTCAGTAAGTAAGTTGTTATTATTTTATGTTATACTACTATTAAGCCACAGGGCTGACTCACTCACTTACATTAATGTTTACCCACTTCCAGATGAGCCAGAAACCTGAAATTTGGC
Source organism: Timema douglasi (assembly GCA_901482245.1). Classification (NCBI taxonomy): domain Eukaryota; kingdom Metazoa; phylum Arthropoda; class Insecta; order Phasmatodea; family Timematidae; genus Timema; species Timema douglasi. The sequence continues at coordinate 338,697 of CABEEJ010000181.1, forward strand.
AAACTTATATTTTTTAGCCTATAACCGACGGAAAAATTCAAAAAAATTTAAAAATTTAATTTTTAACCCCCCCAAAAAATAAAAAATGGTGGAGAAACATTAAAGTCGGTGCGGACCTTTTGTTGGAGGTTTCTTGTGGATAAACAGTAAGACCTATAAAAAAAAAGGCTCTGGAATTACATTGGCTTACATCCACTTGCGAAGCAAACGCATCGGGGATTTGGGGGCGTAGTTCCCAACGAGAAAAATGAGATTTACTCATAAAACCAAACTCACAATAAGCCACACAGTAAAAATTATTGATTTATAAACTTAAGCTAAATTCTTCAAAAGAAAAATAGATTATTTGTAAACTATTCTAAAACTATTTGTAATTTATAAACATATAAAACTGTTATTATTTACCATGAACAATTATTCCCAGATACTAATTATGAAGACAATCTTTAGGGTCAATTTCAAATAATTTTCTATAAACTGTCGTAAATTTACTTAAAAAAATAAATGTTTCGTTATCATATAAAATAGTTTCCCATTCCCAATTTTGGAAAAAAAAATAGAATTAACTTAAAAAAATTCTAAATCTACAAAAATCAATCTTTATTAATATGCTATATATATATATATATTTTAATTTAAACAAATATATCTTGTTATTTATCATATAAGGAACTTAAAAGATACAATTTTGAACATAATCGCTAGAGATATTTTGAAAAGTATTCAAATTGAAAAATAAGTCTTCAGTAAAGAGCCCTTAAACGAATTTAACCCAAAAAAAGTAGGCTACACAGTTTTATTTGTCATGTAAATCCTCCTCAGATATACAGTTTAAACTAACGTGTTGGAACCATCTAAAAAACATTTCTTACTTTCAAAAATCACTCATCAGTAAAATACCGTTTGAATAAAAAACTGTATACAGTGTTATTTTGGAGAACAACTACTATTTAAATATAATTTTTTTTTAATCGTTAAACCGATCTTAAACAATTCTATTTTTATTAACTAGTCAACAGTAAGCCAACCTTAAACACTTTTTATACACCACAAACCAAAATACATTATCATTCATCATTATGTTCAAGCGCTTTACTCTTTACATCGTCCTCACTAATATCCGATTAATCATCAAGAATATTAAATACACTTTTCCGCCAATAGAGTTGATACCATTAAGTGGTATTAAAAATCATTAACACTACTCTCCTCAACCATATGAGAGTCACTCAAACTATCGAGAAACTTTTGAGCACACTCTAGTACACTATCAGTTTCCACACTCCCAAAGACTAGAGAACTGTTTGTAACCTCAGCTTTTTGTTTTTGTTGTTAATGTTATTTCAATTAAAGTGGCTGAGGGCATGTTTGGAGACAGAAAGAATGCTAACAGCTGGTACATAATCAACAATGTCACATTTATTGGTTGAGTACTAACATCATTAGCAGGCTCAGTGTCACCCCTGATCTCAATTAACAGCGTCATTTTGCTAGTGACAGCAACAACAACCCTAAAGTTAGTATTTCGGCGAGGCTCACTTGATCGCTCGGTGGCCGTTACGATTTTTGTACAATTCCTTACCACGTGACTGGAAAGAGAGCAGAGAGCATTTGGTGTCATTAGTGGAAAAATATATTCGCCATAATATATTATCTATCTTCAAATAAATATGTAAATGAAGTGAGTCTTCCCTAATAGATAACGTACACTCCATCGATATTGAAAGGTAGCAACTTATAAGTCACTGAGCCCGCGAGGTAAGATATACCTCCACACATGACTGCAGAATAGTTTGCCTAGCTACGCCCAACACCTAAGTTAGAGAAGGCCTTAAGTCCTTAAATTATTTATTGACTGTCGGTAAGGAGTGATGGGGGAGGTGTTATGTCTTTTAGCGATGTCCGAATGGTTTGATTTGATCAATTAATTTTACTTTATTGTTCTGATAATGATAAGATCAATAATTAATACTACATGCTAAGATAATTAATTATGTTTGCTCTCATTAACAGACAGGCTGGTATTTTTTTTAAGCTATTACGAGTTTAACAACGTCAAACGTTATCTGGGCACTGTTGCCCACATTGATTGGTTTTACATGGTAACATAAAGCAAGTATCCCCTTTTCTAGAATCTTCATACCTGTTTATAGCCAATTATAAATTTATTAATGATTAATTATTATTTTCCACACATGTAACGTAAATAACAGATTAACTCTAAAATGTTTTTACTTTATTTGTAGGAAGCTGAGTTTAAAAAAAATTCTGTAATTTAAGGGTCCCAATCATAATTTAAAATACTTTATATTATTTCCGGGTGGACAAAAAATAAATATTGATAAAATCTAATCTATTAGACATATTTTAGTTATAAATAAAAGTGAATTTATTTGTTTCTTCAAAGTTATTATGACTGTATAACTTTGTGGGAGCATAGTTCAATTCCATACTTTATTTAATGTTACCATAGCGGCTATAATATAACTATATATAAAACACTTTATTAATTAATACTTTGGTTGAGAAAAGGTGTGGTTTATTAAGATTTGCGTTGATTATTATCATTTTATAATCAAATTAAAGTATAATGTTAACTGTAATTATTTTTGTCAATCCTGTTTTTTACTAAATAAATTCTGGAAATCCAAACAATAAAACTGGCCATGTCGTGGGCAAGTAATAATACAATATCAGAGTGAGGAGATTTAAATAATAATTGAAAAGCAAGGATAAATATTGTTTTGTTTTAAGCGCTTAAAACCACTTTACATATTATCTCTGCTTTCTCAAGGTTTGGAATATAAATAGGGCTCGCCCGAATTGCGCCAATTCTCTTAGCTCGTACCCGAATTGCGCCAAGAGCTTAAAAGTGCCCCCCCAGACCGCACCCGAATTGCGCCAATACCCCCTTCCCAAGACAGGACCCGAATTGCGCCGTCTCTGAACATAAACAAATATTAATGCTATGTCTGGCGGTAAGAATGACACAAGTCAAAAAATATAATTTAGTTAACTATATTTAGCTCAAAATCAAACAATATTATATCAAAGTGAAATTTCCGTTTTTAAAACATTGTCAATAATAGCTATATGTATGCTAAATAATAGTATAACAAACTTAATATAAACAAGTCATACAAAGGAGTTTTGGAAGGACACACACTTCACTAAGCTTAATCTGTCTATTTCTCCATTCCTAAACTGTTTAAGTTTTTTTTTCAATATATTTCAATATATTTTTACTTGAATATATTTATATTCCAAACCTTAAAAAAGCAAAGACTTTATGTAAAGTGGTTTTAAGCTCGTAAAACAAAGCAATATTTATCCTTGCTTATTAATTAGAATTTAAACCTCCTCACTTTGATATTGTATTATTACTTGCCCACGACATGGCCAGTTTTATTGTTTGGATTTCCAAAATTGATTTAGTAAAAAACAGATTTGACAAAAATAATTATAGTTAATATTATACTTTAAATTTATTATAAAATTATAATAATCAACGTAAATCTTAATAAACCACACCTTTTCTCAACCAAAGTATTAATTATTAAGGCGTTTTACTAATAGTTATATTATAGCCGCTATGGTAACATTAAATAAAGTATGGAATTTAACTATGCTCCCACAAAGTTATACAGTCATAATAACTTTGAAGAAACAAATAAATTCACTTTTATAACTAAAATATGTCCAATAGATTAGATTTTATCAATATTTATTTTTTGTCCACCCGGAAATAATATATATTTTAAATTAGAATGGGGACCCTTAAATTACAGAAGTTTTTTTTTTTAAACTCAGCTTCTTACAAATAAAGTAAAAATCTTTTTGAGTTAATCTGTTAATTAATTTACATGTGTGGAATATAATCATTAATAAATTTCTAATTGGCTATAAAAAGTAATGAAGATTCTGGAAAAGGGGAAACTTGCTTTATGTTACCATGTAAAACCAATCAATGTGGGCAACAGTGCCCAAATAATGTTATACGTGGTTAATCTTTAATAGCTATAAAAATTACCAGCCCGTATGTTAATGAGAGCAAACATAATTAATTAACTTAGTATGTAAATATTAGTTTTTTGATTTTATCATTATCAGAACAATAAAGTAAAATTAATTTATTAAATCAAACCATTCGGGTATCGCTAAAAGACATAACCCTTCCTCCATCACTCCTTGTCAACAGTCAAGAAATAATTTAACGTGCTACCTTACAATCTCGACGGAGTGTACAATAGGTCTACGCAAGAAAACATGAGAAAACTTTGGTAATCTAGAGCTGATTTTAATTTCGCTCGTTTAACCTCTAATTTTCCTATATTTTAATAAGTTTGTTAAAAATACATCATTCGTAATAGCTGATATTACATTGGACAGTACTACCTTAGTAGAAGACATTACAAATCTTTGAACTGGGAGAAAAATACTGTATATGACACTCCCCCATATTCTAACATTTTATTAACCTCCTCTCAATTTTCAATTGACAAAGACACTCGTCCACCACCTATTTTAGACAAATAACGAATATTTTATGGTCCCACAACGTTACCCACACTAACAAAATAAACATCCAACATTTTATTGAGAACAATTATGTCCGAAAAAATCTCCAGTTTGCTGTCCAGCCTGTTTGACAACATTCCACGTCGTCCAGGTTACAAACCCGGCTGCTTACTTGAGGAAAACACAACATACATCAACGTTCAATAGTAAATAGATAAACGCAGAATATCCTCGAGATTAATGTAGCACATAATACACAACATGGCATACAGATTTAACTGAGCAACACTCCACACGCATCCAATCTCTACGAGAGCAACATACAGATAAACAAAAATTAGGACAGTTGGAATGGTAAAATCCGCTCGTTTGGGTTCACATAAATCATAAATATTCATCACTTCCTCTAGAGTTGAGATCGATTTTTTTTTTAGGATCACAACACTTTATCTGGATAAGATAAATTTAAAAGGTACTCTACATAAAATTTAGAAATGAAGTAAAATAATAATAAAATTAATGCCAAAGATATTTAAATAAATACTAAACCTACATAATACGAGTGATTCTAAGTTCACTATAGGTGTGTTATTAGTAGCTAATAACCCAATTTACATTAGTAGCCTGTGAAAGCTGTAAAGTTTAAGATATCTTGACTAACCAACAGCTATAGGAAATGACGACATGAAATTAAATTATATTGTATGAAAATAAAACAAATGTTTTAAACTCTCACGTCTAGATCTTTCATTTTACTTATTCTATGACACTATGTATGAACTTGGACGTTCATTTCCACACTTACAAAAGTACACCACCTATCCCTATCTTGAGCTAGTTATATTCAGTCCCCCTCATTATTTATACCTCTTTAAGGTGTATTACAATTCTGTCCTCCCACCCGCCTCGGTGGTTTAGTTGGCTAACGCGCTTGTCGTATTTAGCTCGGCTGCTGAGGACGGGGAGATCAAGGTTCGAAACTCGGTCGGATGAAATGGGGGGAGTTTCCTAAATGGTTTTTACTCTCCCTCCACGCAAATGCGGGTTCACTTCCTCTAATACAACCTCCCCATTTCTAATCCATTATCGTGATTAGTACTTAAAGCGTATAACCCGAACGGGTAGTAAGACGCGGTGCTAAATAATAATAATAATAATAATCTATCCTCCCTTCTTCATTTAGGTCTTCCCAATTTTTCATTTTAGAATACAAACTTCAAATGTGTTTGGATACAAAACTAATCATAAAATATAGTTTAACACAATTATGGACAAAGTGATCAACATAATGCTACTTGGCTAATTACTTCAATAATGTTTCCATTATATTTCATATCTACTTACTAAGGAGGTGACCTTATGGATCATTGAAACAAATTCCAGATCTTCAGGTGCCTTGTAATGATTAAAAAAGTCTTTGTTGTTTAAAAATACGGTTTACTCCAAATTGAAATGGAAATATACCAACATTGTTCTATATAATAAATAACTTTATATTTTTGGTTAAATACATAAAAGAATATAGTTAAATAATTTTAAATATACAAATTTCAATGACGTTTACTAAAATTGGCATAGTTCTTTGATTGAGGTGAAGGATATATAAAACTAGATCTAGCCTTTCTTAAAAAAATTAAGTTATTGGTTGTTATGGTTAAAACATAAAATCTTTTGTTTTTAAGAATTATTTTTGTGGCTTTGAAACATCTGCGCTACATTTTTCACAAGAAATGTCTCATTAAGATTATTATTGGCAAAAAGGCAGTGCCCTTAATAATTAAGGTAAATGATTTGTGTGTACAGGTAATAATAGTAATTTGGGGGGTGTCTAAGCAGGTGGGTGGGGGCGCACTGGAAGAGCATACCTGAGGCGAATGGAACGCGAAGGTGTTCAGCGCGTCAAGATGTTCCTCGTCATCACTGCAGCCTACATGCTTTTCTGGGGACCTCTCTTCTTAGTCACCTTGGTAAATCCTCCTGTGTTCGGCAGCCAGCTAGGATACGAGGTACAGGGGTTTAGTTGGGGTCAGGATCAACAAGCACACTCAAATATTGTTAATCAGAAGACACAAATACCCAATAAAACAAAACCTTCTCATTTTGTTAGCCTGTCAAATTATTTTAATGGGTATAGAAATGAGACGTTATGTTTTGAAAGAAAAACATTTTTCTTATTAAGTTATAGGGATTGTGAATAACAAATTATGAAAATTGCTATAATTATAAAAAATATTTTATTAAACTAAGTTTATATAGTAAAAAAATGTATTTAAAGTAAAGTTTTATCATAAACACATTCATATTTGACTAAAGTCTATAAATAATGCAAATAGTTTCCACATAATCTTACTTATCATTCAAGCTACATGCATGCTTATAACACTGAGAGGGTTGCTATTAAGAGGAAATAAACCCACCTTTTTTTGTAGAAAGAGTTGTAAATTAATTACGAAACACACCCATTAGCACTTCAAGACTGGATTTGAATTCCAACTTGTCCATCACTGGAAAACCAGACAACACCATTCTAACACTCAGTCACCAATGTATAATATTGTAGTTTCTCAGTTTCGGTTAACTTGTATCATTTAAACGTTTTTTTAATGTTTTTCGTAACTTTTCCGATTAAAAACTGATGGGCTAACTATTTATATCTGTTTTATCTTCGCTTGCTTCCACATTAATTTTCAGTATCTAAATTCACTTAAATATTCAAGCTAACTGAAGTCATACACACATTTGTTCAATTAAGATATATATATATATATATTATTATTATTATTATTATAAACACATTTTAGGATTAAGGCAGTATTCAGATATCTTAAATAATTCTACCACGATTAGTATTGGGTATAGTTAGAATAACAAATGATAACCGTTGGCAAAGAAGTATATTCTAGTAAATTACTTCTCTGAACAGTCTAAGTGTATATCTGACCTTGTGTTGTTGTTGTCAGATCACCCTCCACGTGGCCTACTTGCACGCGTTCGTCAACCCAACACTCTTCCTAGTGCTCCACCGAGGACTACGCCAGGCAGCTTTGGAATTGTGCTGTGGATGCTGTACTCATGCGCTTCCTAGCATCTCTCATTCTCTGCCGCCCCCCGGGCTCTTACCACCTCCACCACCGAGCACTCATCTTACAAACATCTCACTACTGAAGCCACCTCTACCACCCACCAACAGCAAACAGCAGCTGCCACTGGTAAATCCCCGCACCTATATGTGAGTAGGGCGTCAACCCAGACTGCACTGTCATTTGGCATGTTGCACGGCCATATCCCTCCTGTAGCTAGAGATTAGAGCTTTGTGGTCAATTCTCCAGAGGATTTTCTGGTAAAAGTTTAAGAACATTGAATAATAGGGAATGTTGATATGTTTGTAAAAGATTTGACTTTAATTTTGGGATATCAACATATCTGGTCTACATGAGACAAAGGAACCATATGTTAATGAAACATACAATCATCTATCAAGCGTTGTATTTGATATGTCTGTATTAGAAGAGAACTGGTATTAAGTTTATTGCTTCATTGTAGTCAGTGGTGGTTCATAATGTAAATACTAGAAGGTACACAAAATCGAAATTACAATGAGACTATTCAATACCCACCCATAACGCTACTAGCTACACGACTCGACCATTACTTGAATCAAGTGGTGTGACGTTAGAAAGAGTGGGGATGGAGCGGGGAATATGATACTACCCTGAAAATCATAAGAACGCTGTGGGCGTGGGTACGCCTCAACCACTTTTCTAAGCTCAGTTTAAAGAATTTGAAAGAGGCACTTACGGGAGGAGGAAGGATATATTATATAAATCCCTTCTTACTTGAATACAAAATAACTCAGAAAATGTTTTAAGTTTCTTAAAGTTAACACACCAATATTTATGTTATAATACAAAACCGATTTGAATATTTAAAGAATTGTACCCTGATGGAGGATGACGGTTATAATGATGATGTTGAACACATCAATATAAATAACTAGCATAACACTAGAGCAACACACCTAACATAAAATGCAAACAAGACAATCCACCTAAATCATAGAAAACACAACAAAAACTAAATATAGGACCAAAAAAAAAAAGTACACAAATCCTAACGATAGTTAAAATGTGCGTCACCCTATTAATATGTCATTATTTTATTATTCTTGGTCCCACGCATCTTAAAGGATCCTAGTTTTACAGAAATGTATATAGTTTTGATGAGTTGCACACTTTTTTTTTCCATTTAGCTTAGTTTAATTTTGAAATGTTGTGCTTTTTCCTTTCTCTGAAAGTTATTAAAGGGCTTGTTATATTTTAGTTTATTACTTTGTTTGAAACCACTTTTATAAGGTGATTAGAAAAGAGTTAATGAATGGGCCCTTAGCAATACAAACTATTGAATTTAAATTCCAGAAGAATGGCATGATTGTCACATTGTTCATTGTTTTCTCACTTTAATGTTTAAGATAGAGGTTTAAGAAAATGTTTTTAGCTATGATAGACAGCAGATAATACCACATTTCTTGGAAGTTGAAATAATGAAACTAAGAAATCATCTCTTTCCAGTCTAAGCCTATAGGACTTAGTACTTCCTGGAAGTGAAAACTGATAATCTGGTGGTTGGTGACAAACTTATATTAGAGGGAAAAGGAATAAGAAGGGTGGCAAAATGAAAACTTTAAATTCTTTCACTCAAGTTTAAATTAGGAAGTAGCTCAGTGAATGTGTTCTTTCTGAACAGTGCGAAGGTGATTATTTGTGATTGTTAGTAAGTGGTTTGAATAATATTATTGATGGGGTGCGTTAAAGAAAACTCAGTTCGGAAGTTTTTAACTATGAGATTGACGGTGACAGATCAAGATGCAAATTAGAAGGATGCACTATTGTTATTAAGGTAAGGTATTATATTATTTGTTAATCCAACAATACTTTTGATCCAGAGTTTTATTTCCAAAGTGGTTTTCCACTCTCCTTCCACACAAATGCGGATACACCTCCTCTAAATATAAAAATATAACCTTCCTCATTCATTAAAAAACCATTATCGAAATTAGTACATTACTGTAGTCCAAACGTATAGAAAGATGCTGTGCTAAAAAGTTGTTTATTTAATTAAAGAACTGGAATCAGAACCGGGACCTATATTGTGCTCTAACTGGAACTGTAACGTTTAAAGTGTTTGTTTAGAGAACATGAACCATAACATATAAAAATGTCGGTCCAACTCCCTGCTTAGAAGTCCTGAAGCACTCAGTGGCACCCAAGTAAACACCATCTAATCACACGCGACAATAAACTTGGATATCAAAATCAAATAACAGATCTGACTCAAAAATAAACTGGCTGGAGTCAAGGTCGACCAGCGAGGGTCTCAGTCTGTAGCTGTAAAATATATTTGAAAAAACCCTACCTTGGCCTGATAAGCCACCCGTTTGCGTGTTGTTAGTTAACGTGGGGTTGGTGGTTATTTTCTATCGCTCACCACCCCAACAATCTCGAGCAGTTGCGAACATCTGATAAGGTGAGACCCTAAGTTGACCTTGGTCTCCAATGCACACACAAATATAATTTATTTTATATATTTGTACTCAAATGATAATATTAATTTTTTGCCAAAACTCCTGTTACATTTCTGGATATGTGTTTTCAGCCATCCCGTAATAATGAACAAAATATAACTCTCTAGCTATGGTACAAACGAAGCTACCGGAACACGCGCTTCCTGGCCTAGGATGTACAAAAATATATAACAATTTCCTTTGTGTGCACTCAAACGATAATATTCGCATTTTAACCAAAATACTTGTTACATTTCGGTATTTTATTCTAGGCCATTCCGTGCCATTAAATAAGAAATAACTCTACGGCTCAAACAATGCTACCAGAAAATCTCCTTCCCTGCCTCCAACGACACTACGTGCTGAGTCGCGTTAGTCGACCTTTACTAACGCGTCTTCCTACTGACTTTCATTCTCAAAAATACTCGACTTATTTCTAACTCGCAAAACTATAGCTATTAAATTAATTTCATAAATTATTAAGAGAAACCCATACAATGATTAAAACTTTAGAGGTTCTCCTATTATTAAATGGAGCTTGGGCATAAGCAAATATGCCCAACACAGGGAGTTTAATTTTGTGATATTGAGGGTGGGTTAGAATATATTTATTTATTATCTAACGGAAAGGTGATAAATTAAAATATAAATGAAATCCCTAGGACTAAAGAGTTACTTAAATAATTATTATGATAAAATTTCAATTTCCCAAACAAACCACGATAGTCAAAACCATCCCCAGGAGATGTTATATTGGAAAGGGGGAGAGGGAGGTTATACTTTCATCTTCTTGGCTGAAATGGCAGCCCCATACATACATTATTATCTTTAGAGATTCATCACAGTCGTGAAACAAGGCTTGGTGGTTGAATTTGTCACTAACGTCAAGATCTGCTTTAATATTATAATCAAAATTTAAACAATACTTCTATTTCACATTGAATTCAACAACCTGAAAATTATTTCGAAATATTTTAGTATCCATGATTTGTTTCGAATTTATTTTCATTATTTTAGGGTAGGGAGGTGAGTGACTTTCTCCCATTATAACAGCATCCATCCTCCTCTTAGGAGATATTATTCTTGGGGGGAGGCTTGTGTGGGGTTCACCACGTTTGGGATTCCCAAAAAACTTGTCAATCTAGTTGAGGTATGTTTGACAGAAACGCGTGACCGTGTACGGGTTGTATGTCACTGATCATATACTATTCAAATCAGTGGCAGCTTAAGGGCCAAGCGAACCACGCGTCTGCCTGGTGCGCCAGCTTGAGAGGGGCGCCAAACAGGCCACCAACCTAACCTAACGTAACCTGGGTGTAACATGGACATAATAGTGGATTTGCTAAGCGCAACAATTGTTCATTTTTTGATACTGACAGGAAATATCACATATTATTAGTTTTTTGTGGTTTATGAAATATGATTTAGTGCCACTCTTAAAAAGTGGTTTTACATCCACCATATTGGAAAATGGTAACCTTAAATTGTTTATTTTTTTGCAATTATCTCGTAAACCGTCGATTATAATAAAGTGTATGTTATAGGCCTAGTAAAAATGAATAGTAGAACATTTTCTAAAAACAATATACTTATATTTTTCTTCGTAATCCTGTTTTCGTACAATTTCGTAGTGAAACATTTGAAATGTGTTTACCAATCTTATAATTTTCCTTCAGATTATTTTCCTATCACGCCCAGGCTACGTGAGATTTGGAGATGTTAGGTTTGGGGAACTTTTTCATATTTTAATATTTTTTCCCTCTTATCCCCCGATTATATAGGAGGACGCCAAAAAGCAACCTCGCCCCGGGCGCAAAATTTACCTCGAGACGCCCCTGTTTGAAATACATACTTGGTTAAAACAAGGAGATGCACTCTCTTCATTACTTTTTAATCTCGTCTTAGAGTATGCTATTAGTGTAATTCAAGAGAGTAAAAAGGATTGTCACTAATCGATACTTGGCAGCTATTAGGATACGCAGATTATTTAACTTTGTTGGGCAGTATTAAAGAAACTGTTCTAAGTCTTGTAGAAATTTTGTTAGAGACTAGTTAGGAAATAGGCTTAGATGCTAGCGCTGAAAATAATACGTAGATGATCACAGAGAGAACACAGATTGAGCACGATAATCTAGTGATTACTTTGGGCAACATATCATTTGAGATGATTAAAGAGTTTAAATATTTAGCTACTATTTTAACTAGCAATAACAATATTTTAGAGGAAATTAGAAAAATGATACATTCAGGAACTGCATGTTAATACTTAGTCAGTAAGTTGTTGACATCTCGCCATCTTTCAAGGAATATAAAACAATAATTTTACCCTTTTTCTCTATGGGTGTGAAATGGTCTCTCTTACCTTTCATGACAAATAAGAGTGTCTGATAGCTGCACAGTGCATACGTTATCATGTGCACATGCGCACTGATTTAAGATGGTTGGTTCTTAGATTTAATTGTTTCTGCTGGGCTAAAGATATCAGGCAAAGTAGACAAAGTAGAGATGAGTTGAACTTTAGCGGAAAAGGCGGAAATCTGGTGATTGGTTTATAGCTCGTCATGTGACTACGTTTTTGTTTTGCGCTGATGTTTCGACGAACGTGTGAATTCATAGTAAGTTGAACTTCGGCAGAACTGTTCACACCGTGAGGCCGAGACCTTGTGATTGGATTAGAGTTAATCACGTGACCACGTTTCTGTTCTGCGCTGGTTTTTCGGTGAAGGTGTGAATCCAAAGTGACCCTAAATCTGATTATTCAATTTATCATTAAATAATATTTAGGAAGACGAGTTTGGTTCTGTTCTAGAACTAAGATAATTTATTAGTTATGTACTGATATAATCAGTGGAATTGAGTGTTTTGAAGGTATTGAGTAATGAAATAGTCTAAAGGCCAATTTAACAATTTACTTTTTTTTTAATATAAAACGATTGCTGTGCAAAATGATTTTAATAATAATTATAATTTATTTACCGGTAGCTATGCTTTTATTTAGAATTTTATTCGATTGTATATTGTTTTCAATTTGTCGATAGTTGTTGACACTGGCTGACACTGAACTAAAAATTCCACGTAAAATATAACAGATTTGTTTAATCTCTCTGTATATGATAAACTGTTTAAGGTGAACTGCCTAAAGCTATAAATATAAAATATCCTTTGGCAATAGACACTAATTTAGGAAATTCCAAGAATTTTCGAGAAAAAAACCCGACTCCAATGCCACACTTATCAAACATGAACATTCACCACCGAGGTGATGACTAAGTACCGAAATAACCAAACATTCATTGAATATAGGACCCTTCACGCTGATGTTGAAAAGAAGATTCTATTGATCGATCTGGGTACTCGTGAAAATAAATATTGCAAGCTATGTTGTAAGCTGATAGTGTTCAATCCTACCCGTTTTGGGTTATCTGCCCTTACAAGGGAGATGAGTGATCAACCCGTCATCCGGAGCAATGTAGGTCCCGTAACACACTTAGGGGCCATTGTTCTGACTCACTGCACACAGAGGGATGGTTGCGGCAGCGATACCCAATACCTCGTCCCCCTCTTCCTTTCACCACACGATGAAATTTTTGAAAGACGTGAACGTAAATAACGAATGTAGTTGGTTGAACTTTGCCTCCTATTACTGTGATTTCAATGGATTAAACTAAAGAGACTATTTTAGTATGTCCAAATCATTTATAGAAAAATTGTTTGAAACACAAATTTTAATGCCTACAAAGATTTGTTTTACTAAAAAATCATGATGCAAATTCTAAATTTAAAGTTTATGGATGATTACAGTGGAAATACAATAAATGTTACCCAAATTAGTTAAAATAACCATATACAACTCTATAGCCATAATCACCAAGAGAACGGGCCGGGCGTGAGGGACATTGGACTGGGTCAGAGTGTCACAAGTTTTGATTTGGATTGTGAAATGGAATATATGAGCAAAAAAATAAGCAATAAAATGAGACTGTTTATTCATACTAAGGATAAGTGTAACAAGTAGAGGAAATTAATTAAAATATGAAACACCGACATTAAGATGAACTTTCAAAGAAACTTAAAATAACCATCTTAGTGTTTAGAAAACCTTGGTATTTGAAAACTATGTTATGCTTCTTGGCAAGACAACCTTGCCTAAATTTTATTATTTTATGACACTGGCTCGTAACTGTATTTGGAGATACTTCTCAAAAACATACAATAGGTTGAGTCCGGTCCCGTCCTTCTCTTTGAAGTGTTTTAACAGTTTTATAGAGCATATCTTATATCTTATATGGTACCTACTCATTAATTCACGCTGTTTCCTTAAGGGGTAGATAAGACACTACGCGTATAGCTCAAAAGCCCCTTCGTTCTTTAAGTGGAGATGTAGGGAACGCAAGAAAAGGCAAGTGTTTTTACAGTCTTTATAGGAAAACATTTTTTGACCAAAATAAATACAATTTTGCTTACGTACAAATATAGAAGTTAAGTTCATTTACATGATGATATCAACAGTCCTTGAATATCTGTTATAAGCATAGTATTAGATGAAAAAACATTTTGAATTGAGAGAAAAAGTTGTCATTAAATTCCGGGACACAGAATTTCAATAAGGGTTTAGGTTACCATGTAAAGAAAATTAAACTTTATATTAGTACTGGAGAAATATGTTATTTATTCTTACCAAAATATTTAGATATATAATCAGTTTCTCACCTCACCTGCATCCCCATTTTTATCTATCCTCACTAACTTTCTCCACATTTACCTATCCTTACATAATCTCTTCCTTTTAACAACATCCATAATATGAGCCATACAAGCTCTTTTATTGTTTAAACTCTTAATGCTTTTCTTTTTCACATAATCACCTATAGCATTTAACTACGTCTTACATGGTATACCTATTCCTTTTGATCCACACACACTACAATCATATATTTGCTTTTTATTTAATCCACACTCGTCCTCTCAATGTGCCCAAACCAACATAAATTGCTTATTTCACATTGACCTCTTGTATTCTTTTTCAAACCGCACTTGTTCATCATCTATTAATGACACTATCCATACTAGTTTTTCCACATATATTTCTTATATATCTTATTCCAAATCAATCCTCACTAACTCTCTCAACACATAGCTATCCTCATACTCCCTTCGCTTCAACAATTTCCATACACTGAGTCATATATCGCTTTAATTAAACAAAAAAGTTTATTTTTTTCACACATCCGTCTATATATTTAACAATATTTTACATGGCATACCTCTTACTTTTGATACACACATATTCCCATTATTATATTTACTTTTTTACTAGACCCACAATCATCCTCTCAATATGCTCAAACTAACGTAGGAAGCTTATTTAATATTGACTTTTTGCATTCCCTTTCAAATCTCACTCCTTACAGATCCATTCATTACTGACTTTGTCCATACGATATTTCCAAATAGCTTTCTTAGATATCTCATTTCAACCTCATTCACTTTACTATTGTGTTTCTCCTGACAAGCTTACGCTTCACATCCGTGTACCAATGTTGGGTTAACACATTTTAAAGGCTGCCATGTTTGCCTCTTTTGATACTACTTTATTCTTTGTAGTAGTCCACATACATCCAAATACTCTCCAAAATTCACTACCACACCCATAATTTCACCATCTATCCTTCCATTTTTACAAAGCATTCTGCTCAGATAACCATAATCATTTACTTGTTTTAACAGTTTTCCATTTATAAAAAGCTGACAATAATTTCCTGATCCGTCCCTAACAAAAACTATCACCCTAGTTTTGGAGACATTTAAACATAGATTCATTCTGCCTCTCGCAACATTCAAACGATTTAATGCATTGTGCAAGTCACTTTCATTCTCCTTAATCCGCATATAGCAACACTCACACATTCAAATCGTCTACTTGCACAATAACAGCGTCCTTATAAGCATCCTTAATGCACCTATCCAAGAATTTATTAAACAGCCATGGAGACATAACACAATCTTGTATGGATCCTGTTTAGTGTAAAGTAATTTGCTCATAGTTCCATCCACACTAATATTCGCTTTACTTCCATCATACGCCATCATAACTACATTTGCTAGGAGTGCTCCCACACCATACTCCCTCAGAACATATAATAGCTTACTATTAATCCCCCATTAGTTCGCTTAGATTAACACATGTACAATACACTTTATTCCTTAATCCCATACATTTCTCAATCACTTGAATGAAACGAAATTGAACACCCCAAATATGATTCGCAATATTTTCACGCACCTTCTCAATTAAGATTTTCCCAAAAACTTTGACTGGAATAATCAACAAACTAGTTGCCTTATAATTCTTACATTCACTTGTACTGCATTTTCATTTGTGGAAAGGAACGATGACAGTATTCTACCAGTCATTAGGGACATTGAATCGCACCTTTGCCATGGATAAAAGTGGAAAGCTTTATCCTTGAACCATGTGTTTGACACAAATAAACCTTTTTCTAAAAATAGACTCATTAACAGTTTGCTATTCTCATCTACTTTGTCATGAACATAACTTCCTAACACTTTATGAATTATCTCTTTGGATACCCATTCATCCTCTCACAGAACCTAACAATATAATTCTTTTACACGGCACACATACATCCAAGACTTCATTGAGCTCATTCCATAATAATACTCAAACATTCTCGATTTTACCTTGAACCGTAGCATAACAAGTAACTAACATAATTCTAGCAATCCATATTTTCATACTTAACTTTATAAGTCTATATGGAACCAACTCATGCCTTCTCACCAGCAGCTTAGCTGTTGGGCTTAGGATTAAGCCTACTCCCTGACTTCCACCTTTACCAATCAATCACACCTGACCACAGTGCCAAGTTACCATCACTCGTCATTAAAATATCTGTCCTTTCTCGCTTGGTTTAAAATACACACAACATATCAATTCTTCTTCCAATAATTGGTAAGGATGCTATACCGATCGATGTTGGCACATTTTAGACTGAATACCAGAAGTACAGCCGTTGCTCAGTTACCCTGAGGGCCATTACACTGTTCCTACAAACCAGTATCCCTACTATAAAGACCGCCTTGCCGATGAGTACACCGTTAATACATGCCACTACCACTAGGAGGTAAGGCGGTGCTCCGACACACCAGGACACTAACCTATTGGTGTGAATATGTAGGTAGGTTGGATGGCTCATAGGAGGATCTGCATTGAAAAAGCCTAGAAATGTAATACGTAAATTATTCAAGAGCTACCAAAAGATAAGATGAGTGTGGATTGAGTGACGAAGCAAACACATGATGAAAAAGTGTGTGGAAAAAGGAAGGGGTATGCCGTGTAAGACGTGGTTAAATTTAGTAGACTATTGTGTGAAAAAAGATAAACGATTAGAGTTTTAAGACTAAAAGAGCATATATCACTCATACTACCACAAGGAAAGGGAAGTGTCTATAAAGTTAGTTAGCATATATTAAGTACGGAAATACTGTTTTTGAGCTACATGTACATTTTCTTGCCTGCCTTGTAAGAGAACGGCGTGATTATGTATGTATGTATTTATATATGTATATATATGTATGTGTTGGTTTGTATGTATGTATGTATGTATGTATGTATTATGTATGTGTTGGTTTGTATGTATGTATGTATGTATGTATGTATGTATGTATGTATGTATGCATGTATGCATGTATGCATGTATGTATGTATGTATGTATGTATGTATGTATGTAGGTATGTTATGTATGTATGTATGTTATTTATGTATGTTATGTATGTATGTTATGTATGTATGTATGTCATGTATGTTATGTTTGTATGTTATGTTTGAATGTTATATATGTTATGTTGTGTATGTTATGTTTGTTTGTTATGTATGTATGTATGTATTTGTTAAGTATGTATGTATTTGTTATGTATGTATGTATTTGTTATGTATGTATGTATTTGTTATCTATGTATGTATTTGTTATGTATATATGTATTTGTTATGTATGTATGTATTTGTTATGTTTGTTATGTATGTATGTATTTGTTTTGTATAGATTTTAAATATCGCTTTAAAGGAAAGTGCATGAGTGAGCAAGGAGAGAAAAATTATTATAGTTTGTATGTTAAGTTTGTATTCCTATAAATACTTATAAAGTCTTAATAGCATTTCAGGTAAATCTTATTTAATTTAATATTTCATTAGTTTGTGCCGAAGTTTTTAAAAGTTTTTGAAGAAGAGGGGTCGGATCTAAGAGTTTGCTACTGGTATCAGGCCTGGTTTTAGAAAATCAAGGGCCTAATTATATCCATAGAACATCAATATATAATAATTTTTAAAATAGAGATATGGATTTGCCTTTATGTCTCATTTAAATATAAGTACGTATAGATGAAGGTAATTTAAATATCATAACTTTTATAAAATTAGAAAATATGACTTTCTAAACTTTAATTTAATAGTACAGTAATCAAGTATCAAATGGCTAAATAAAATTTGGTAATACCAGTTAATGTATTAAAAAATGATATTAAATCCATATTTAAGATAACTCATTGATATATTTTAAACGAAGCCCGAAAAGTGGTATTGATGTGTTAGTTGATTATTTAATTATCATTAAAACTTAATTCTCTTCTTACGCAGGTATAAGTTAAATTAAAATGCTCTTCTGGCTCACCTATATATTCAGGCACCCACTTGACCCTTATCTTTAGTTAAGTTTTACTGTAAATAGATTTTTAATTTTTAAGGTGGGGATGTGTGGAGCATGAGTCAAAAGCCAGTGTGTTTGCAGTTTTATATATATTGCCAAAATACGTAAGATATTGCTCCAGTACAAAAATAGTCTAATTTTCTTCACATGATGATATCAACAGTTTTTGAATATCTGTGATGAGCATAGCAGCATTAGATAAAAACTTTTTAAACGAGGAGAAAAAGTTGTCATTAAGTACCAGGACACTCTTGACCGATATCATACAACTGTTGAGGTCACAAAGTGAAGAAAATTGAACTCCATGTTGAAAAAATATTTGATTAATTTTGACCAAAAGATTGTTTTGCTATAAGAACTACAATAAAACTGACCTTTTGTCGTTTCACCTAGATCTCCAAGTTATTATTGTTCAAAATGTAACATTAAATCCAAGTTTCATTAATACTATTAATTAATATACAATGTAATATATTTTTCAAGTTTACATTAAATAATTAGCTTACTTCAGCTATTTTTACAACTTTAGATATTAAAAGTAATTAAAATGTAACTAAAACTTATAATTTTGTCGGAGGTTTCTTAGTAAGTACTCTCTTCAAGAAAGGCTGTTGTACGTGCCTAAAAGGAATTCTGTCAATCCCGGCAACATTCTCCAGTTTATTACGACATATCGACTTACAAAAAAAAAGTAGGGATGGATGGGAGGGAAAAAAACACTCACTTAGCCACTGATTTTCCTATCATCAATCACGTCCAGCCGTCACCGAGCAAACACAAACACCTGGTCAATAGAAGCGTGGTATGTAGGGATTGAAAGGATTTGGCGAAATTGGAGGAATAGAGAGCGTTGGGGTGTGGAAGGAAAGGAATGGCTATGGGTTCTAGAGGCATAAAGTAAGAGGGAATGCCCATCGATTTTTAGAGGATGGGGTTTGAAAGCTCTCTGTGTGCGAGCGTGTACTAAATTTCACAATGAACAGAAGGACCAAAAAAATGGGGCAAATGTAAAAAGTATACTTTCCCAAAACACGTGGAAATTCCTAAATATATAGGCTAACCTCTCTTTCCTTCTAATAATATCTGGGCTATCGATTTCACACAAACGTGTTTATCTCGAAGCTTCATATGTATCCCCAAATTCTTTCTCGACAAAGAATAATTTACATTATTATCACAACATTGATAATATCATGTTTAATAATTTCAAATATTTACGATCATTACAAACTAGGAGTTCCAAATTACGTTTTCATAAAAGAAGATTTAAGTCTAATTAAATATTAATTTATTAGTAGTTTTTAAGAGAATATGGTTTAAATGTTCTAGAATGAAATTTAATTTTATAACATGGTAATAAATTAAAACTTTTGAACATATATAATATTTAGAAGGTATTAATACTAAACCATCACAGTAGGACTTTTATTTTATAAGCAAACACATGAATGAAGTAGTTTATTTTTTCCTAATAAGATTTTTTTTTATGTGACTAACTTATAATCTATATGTTTTTAAAAAAATCTTTGAATTTTATTTTAATAAGATAAATTTTTTAGGTATGACAGTTGTAAAAGTAATACTATTTTGTGATAAAAAGTGATACTACAAGAGTAATATGGAATAATCAACCGGTTAGTATTACGAGAGTGTTAATTTGTAAACTTGAACATTCTCTAGAAACGTTTATTTCTATATCGCTTCTAATTTGTTTTTTAATATTCTCTAATAAAAACTCCCTGTAATTTGTGTATAACTTTTGTTTGTAAGCCAAAATTAGAATTATAGTTTATTTTGATAGGTGCATAACCAAATACACCAGGTATAAGTGGGATTGAAACCCTTTCAAATACATTTAAGTTGAGAGTTTAAAATTGAATAACATGCATGTCAGAATAGTTTTAGGACCTCTTTCATCAAGAAAATTAGAAATGAAGGGATAATTAATATTCAAAGTACTGTACATCAGATTATTTAGTCTCTGAATAGCTCTCTTCAAATGATCTTGTGGATCCCTACTTAATTCCCTCTTCGTGTTGTTTTGGATAGAAAATGCTATAAAATTAGTGCTCTTTAGATGGAATCTCAATTTTCACAATATAAAATTACCTGCAGGTGCCAAATCTGAAGAATAAATTTAGAAGAAGAGATCAATATTTTAAAATTATTTAAAATTCGCTTGGTTTTTCGTTTGGTTATTTTTACATCAAGAACCAAGATCAAAGCTACTTATTGATTTCCCGTGCAAATGGGTAAACAAGTTAGTATACGTATGTATTAATAAAGAAAAATTAAGTGTGTGTGTATGTGACCGTTCAGAAAAAGCTTAGATACTTCTTGATGAAATGGAAAATTTAAATTTGATGTGAAGGTAGAGGGATTTCCCCATATAGCCATAAAAATATAAAAATGGAAAATTTTAAAATGGAGGTGCTATCATTAGAGCACACATTTTAAATGAGATAGAAAATTAAAATTTCGCATACAATTCCAGATAATCAAATAAATCTTTAAACATGAAATTTATAAGAGTGATTTGGAGAAAATGAGGAAGGAGGACAAAATTTTCAAAATTAATATAAATAAATACTTATAACTATGCAAGAAAATTGAAATTCGGTGACCAGTTAAAAGGACGACTCTAAATATTCATAAAATTACTGAAATATTCAATTATAAATAGGAAAATGGTAAATATAGTAAAGGGGCACTAAGAGAAAAAAACTAGAGTTTTAGTATGAAAATTAAATCTGTCAGGAAGGTGTAAGAATAACTCCAGGTAACCAAATAAGTCCTAACATTTTATATTTATAAATGGTAGTTAGGAAAATGGTGAGGGGTTTGAAATGTCCAAAACTACTAGCAACAACAACAAAAATGTAAAATTTGGAAGGAAAGCAAAGAGACCACTCCAAATAAAGAGAGTCTGAACACTTGCCATTTTGAATAGGGGGGTCCGTGACGTATGTACCAATCACGATAAATCTTCAAGTAGCACAATAACTTTCCAGTTTGAGTTGAAATTCCCCACCTTAGTCAACTCAGCGCAAGGAAGTTTCTTGAACTCTGCCTACGGTTATACGTAAGTATTTTCACCACGTAACTGTCAACGAATTTCACTAAAGTTTAAAAAATACTATTTCAGCGTGTCTAAATCACAAAAAGCAAGAATTTTTGAAACATGAATTATTAGTATAAACACAAATTGTAATGTCCATAAGGATTTGTAATACCAATAAAACATGTAGCGAAGCCTAAATTTAAAGTTTATACATGATAACGTAATAATTAATATTCTCTGGGTATAGAATTATTTTCATGAGCTATACTATATTTTGTTCAAATAAATCCTGTAGAATTGCCAATAAGATTAGAGCCTAGAAAGAAGGTTGTCAAGGAAAATGGCAATAAGTTAAATAACCTTTTGTCACTAGACTAATGAAATACTTATTATTCAACAGGACTCATATTAAGTTTCTATAGATAGTGACAAATTGCTATAAGTATTCAAAAACTTTTTATAGCTCATGAGGAGAAATACAAATAAAAAATAACAAACATAAATGTTTTGCTTTGTATCTACGCATCAAGTCTTACTAACCATACGAGAAATCTGAATGTTTACAATCGAGAGAAAAATTCCCCCATTTGAACGAAGAGGGAAAGAGAGACAACCAACCGAGATTCCAATCCCGACCTTCCCTTCGTAGGTAGCCCAGTCTATTGCAAGAGTAACGCCTTTGTCCATGCGACTACCATGGGTTACTTTGCTCATTTATTTGCAGTAGACTTTTCTTTGAAATTGAAAATAGTATATTATACTGGTAAGTTTATTACCAATTTAAATAACTACTTAATCTAAGAGTTAGATAGGAGAAGGGAAGTTTAGCAAAAATGCACACGCATTTAATTTGGCATTAGGGAGGAAAATCATATGACTTAGATTTCAAAACTAGTTCTTTCCGACAACGGCTGTACGGTCAATTATTGGAGTAAATATGCTACCACATGTTTGGTTGTCTAGCTATTAAAAATTCTCTATTGACCTAGGACGTCCAAAAACGTACCCTTAGCGTAAACAAGGTACAACCTTCTTTCAACGTGTGAGAACAAATTTAGTCTCATTCCTCTACCATAAAAAAAATCAAACAAAATTCTAACTTTTATCATTTTCTTCTGCGATATCATAAACGGCGTATATGTTTGTTTATGATTTTAGTGTAGTTTTACCAAAAGTGTATTTTTTGGAAATTTTAAGTATATTAAGGAGTATTTAAGGTGATTAACAAGATGGCATCTTTGTCTTATGAGAAAAACTGAACTAAGCTTACCCTTCGATTTTAAAACTTAAATTGAATGCTACAGAGATATTAGTTAATAGCTTTCACGTACATTTTGTTATGAACCATATTTTAAAATAATATGATGGGATTTTAAAAACATTGTTAAGACTCCTAGTGCGTTCTAAGGGACCCTCTTTAATTTGAAACGTACGAATCTAGCGGCTGCTCAAATAATATTACCAAATTAACTGTAAATCAAACTAATTTTACTAGAGTCGGTCGACCGCCAATGGGTAAAAAACAATTAGTAGTCAATAGGGTGTGGAGACCCTTGTTAAGGGACACCCACCTTCACATGTGGTTATAAACAGCCCATTAAACCATTTAATTCAGTCATTATAAATCACACTTTCAGGCAGAACACAGCATTATCATGAATTACGAGGACCACTTTGAAGCATGAAGAAATACAGGTAATTTATATTTTATTTCAAATCTGATTGATGTGCACCACTTTAATTTACACCAGTAATTTAATTTAATTTACTTTTTGTTAGAGTGGCAAGGAGACGCTGCCCTTCTCCCTCCTCCTTGAACAAAGTCAGACGTCGACCACACTCGACTTACCACGGAATATCACAAATCAATGTGTCTGTGACTCGTCGATGGACAAGTAGCGTTCTCTGTTAGTGTTGAGATTAGTGGTTTATTTTCTCAATAATAATTACTAATGTGTTTCATTACAATTTTAAATTCACGGGATCTTTACAGATTTGACGACGGTTTAGAAGTTACCACGGCCACAGCAACACCACACTGGTTTGGCAAACGCCCCTACCGCAGACGACCAGTGAGCAGGGGTGGGTAACCGATGCGGGTACCATTCCGCCCCACATTATAGCGTGTGCGTAGGATCACTCACTATCAAGTCAAGATGAGTATTTGTGGCTGCCACCCCCAAAATGTGGTAACGCCCCACCATCCCCTGAGAACAGCGAGTACCATACCATCTTATTGCAACGGTTGAAAAACTCCAGGTAGTTCACTTACCTGCGGCCACCTCCACCAATAAACGGGAGCTCCATGCACCTAAATATACCTGAAAAATATTTAAACGTGGGTGCGCATGACTTGAGGAGTCACTGACCGTTCACACGTCACGGACCGTTCACACGTCACTGTGTGAACCACGAGCTCTTTTGAGAATATTGGGGTACGTTGCTGATTAGACACGATCAAAAATCCACACGTAGTATTCAAGGTTTTTACTATAAAAAAATCACATACACTAATTAAACTACAATTAAACAATTCACTAAATTAAAAAATAAAGATCATAATTAATTACCTAAATTAATAAGCTAATAAGAACACATAAAATAGAATTGAATAAATAAATTAATAACTTTAAACCACACAATAATTATTCAAATATTAAAAACAGGCCCAAAAATATTCATTATTAACACATTTCACAATAGCAATCAATACTTACCTAACCCGTGTAGTCCACTTAAGTCACCACCTATCCCCGCGTACGACACACTGCGCTAATCTACGTTACACGAACGGTGTTCACTGATCCTCTCTCCAAGCACGCTAACCCACTTGCTGGATACCCTAGCCCACACACGGGACATTCTGGCCCATGCACTGGACAATCCAGCTCACACAATTGACTCGCTGGCCCTCACACTGGACACGCTCTCTTACACACTGGACACACTAGCTCATACACTGAACACGCTAGCCCACTCACTGATCACGCTGCCCACGCCCAGCCACGATAGCTCACTCAATGGATAAGACGGCCCACTCCCGGGCACACAAGCCCTTTTTTCGGACAAGCCGGGCTACTCACTTTACTATCCACAACTCAGACTGAAGGAAGGTATATGGCTATCGCCGACCGTTTATATAGAGGGGTCACAGTTAAGAGTTTGGAATTCTCCTAGTTCTAGAATATTGGGTTAGAATAAAATGAACCCAGACTCTTCCAAACGTGTCCTTTGATTCCCTCTGCCACCTCCTACCACCTGACAGTGAGACTGCTGCTGCAGACGTAGATAGAGAGAACCAAAAGCACAGTTAGGGTAAACAATGAGAAACATGCCTGTACCGCTCTCAGTCACTTATCTCACTACACTATGACAATCGGAATGTTATTGAAGCTCTTATATGTGAGTTATTAGTTTTTTTTACTTAAAATTGGTTGAAAATATGTTGGATGATTTATTAGATCTGTTCAAACAATGAGTTATAAAATGAGATATAAGATTTGTTTCAGCAAAACTTATTTAGTTGTCAATGGAAAAAAAAAGTTTTTTTTGTCTAAGCCTCTACAATCACACCTTTTTTTTGCTACATTTTCATTAAATAAACAAGCTTTTCATATTATGTTAGAAATCTGAAATTTCATTATGGAATAATTTAAATTATTTATAGTTTGGCTAAAATAATATTAGCTCTGTTGAAAGGCCATATGGTTATCTATAGTAAAAGCAAGAATATTATTAATTGCTCGCTAAATTTATTTGAATTTGTGTAAAATTATAATACTTATTCTTCAAAGTAATAATCAAACTATGGAATATTTATTAATGTCAATGTAGGGACTGCATTTTGAGAAAATACACTAATAACATTATCTTACTCGAACTTATTGTTTAAATTTAAAATATTTCGTATTGAGTTTAATAAGGCCCCTAATCATTACCGGCGTTCAAATATATTATTCTTAAAACAATTTTACCTTTATTAAATTCACATAATAATTTACAAAAACAAAGGAAAATTATATTAATTTTGTTGATTAATAGTTGACTATAGCTATTTACATTGTTGTTTATCCAGTTAATTTCTCTTTCACTAACACATTTTGTTATTTGTAGCACTAGCAAGAATATTATTACTTGCGAACTACATATATTTCAAAACGTGTAAGCTTATATTTAATTTTAAAAGTAATAGCCATACTTCGGAATACAAATAGTTTTGTTCTGAAAGAGTTTCATTGTAGGAACTGAATTTTGACATAATACTTGAGTAAAATTATTTTGCTCTGAACTTGGGGTTTAGCTTTACAATAATTTTAATGTGTTTTTGGTAGGCCCCATATTCCTTTATTTTAGTCACTATTAGCATTGAATTATATTATTTTTAATACAATTTACAAATATTTAATTGACAAAATATTTTACAAAAACAACAAATGAAAATTGTATTACTATTTAATTATTGATTGTTGATTATATCTATTTATATTGTTACTTTAGCCAATTAATATCTCTTTCATTATTAGTAAAGAGATAGATCTTTTTATAAGAAACGTAAGTTATTATTATTATTATTATTAGCACCGCGTCTTACTACCCGTTCGGGTTATACGCACTTACGCTAATGTGTAATGGTAAGGTGATTGTGATATTAAATGGAGGACCTACAGTTTAACGTGGAATCTGAACCACGGTGGAGGCCTGGCTTTCCCCACATTCACAAGATGTCTTGTCAGAGGTGAAGGAAGGGTTTGGTAATCAGATAAATCTATGCCGGGACCGAGGATTGAACCCCGGACCCCCAGCACAGAAGTCTGACACCTTACCCCTAGACCACCAGGTCACCTAAACGTAAGTTAATTATACTAAAGAAGAAATACATTTGTGTTAAGTTTTAATTTTTTAACACATATTAATTTAAAAATCAGTTTTAAATTGAAAATTTGAATATATATGATATACCATTTTAAAGATAAAAGTGTAGATATTTAGAAAAAATAACAAAAATTTTGCATAGAAAGAAATTTGAGATTTATAACGAGAACACGCGTGAGGAAAAAAATATAAATTTAACCCTCTATATTATTTATTATAGTTGTTCCAAATTGGTTTCAAGTGTGTACTTTGACGGTAGTATTGTGTTTAGAAAATTCAAATGTGTCTGAACAAAGAATGTCAAAGTGCTTTGTTTGTATTAAACTCTTGTGTTTGAGTTCTAAAGGATGCCGTAAATAGCAGAGAAGGTCCCAAATAGGCTGCGAGAGATGTACCGCCTCCAAGCAGTGGGAAAGACGAAATGCCACTTTCACTACCCGCAGGCCCCATTAGCCGGTTGGAGATGTATGTACCTGTTACAACCAGGAGAGACGCCATCACACCCCCACCACCCCTCTCAGCCACAGATGCCGGGGCGTTAAAAAGGGGAACCATGATCACCCATTGTGCCGTTGATTTGGCGGTGGTGGGGCCATCATCCAAACCTCAACCAAGAATTAGTGCTCCGGTAAATAAAGTAGGTGAATGTTGACCACAAGGAATATCACTTTGTATTGGCGAGGAGAGAATAAGAAAGTTCCGGCCCTTTTTTTCACGTTGTCTGTGAATTTATTATATAATTACGAGAGCCAGAAAGCGATCGTAACGCACAGATCTGGCTTGAAGAAGAAATCAATTGTTTATTTGGCCGTCTCCAAGATCATAGAGTTAGTATCGAGGATCACATAGGGTTGCTATTGGAGAGCGCACCACTTTAAGGAGCTTGGTGGGGGTAGCAATTATTATTTTTAAAAGCTCTTTCCTGCAGCCAATTACATCCGTGAAAACAAAGGAATTATTACGATTCAAAATGGCTATAAAATTTGCCTTGACCAAACTTTTATTGTTGCCGAAACATTATGTGATAATGAAATAATACTAGGATTCAAGGACATCAACACCTTTAAACAAAACAAAATTGGTTATTCGATTAAAAAACTCAAATCTGAGGAACCACACCATTTGGCACGTGGGAATCTTTTGAAATGTACTGAACTTAAAACATTTCAAACCTACCTCTGAGAGAACCTAAACACAGTGATCCGTGAACATTTGGGGAGACAAGTCCTCTATGAGGAGCCTAGCCCTTCCGAACATTTTTAAGGGACACTTAGATATGTATTTTCACGACGATATACACAAGCATTTTCATATCGAAATGCCCTTGACTGGTGACTTTGTTAGTAATTTTTCAGTAAGTGCGACATACCTTTATATCACAAAAACGCGTACAAATGTGAATCCACGTGAAAAAAGTGTTATTCTAAAGTAGCCCGCTTCATTTACTTAAATGAAGTGGATATGCTGCTCAATTACTTGAATACGAGTGATGCGTTGCGCCCTAACCCTAACACAAGTGTGGTGGTAGCATCCTACACGGTTGTGGAGGATAGGTTGAACCTATACGGAATCCTTGAGAAATTGATTGTACACAATACCCTTTAGCGTACTATAAACAAAACGCCCCAGTGAATGGAGTCTGCCGACCGGAGATCTTTTAAGTGACCTCACCAAAGATTCAGGATTTTGATCTGAAAGCTACATTAGTGCCTTTGAAACAGGTGGCCCCAAAAACTACGCGTATCGAGTTATTGTTGTTTGGGACCCTATCAAAACAAAATTGATAATCCAAGCTCATGGGATCACAATAAGCTATGACAATCAGCGTGTTGATAATGTTTACGCATTGAAGATGATGGTTACTGAACATAATGTGGAACGACACATACAAATACTGCACAAAATTGTTAGAAAATATCCTGCGAATCGATGCAATGTTTCGCAGAACAGTGTACACCAAAAGGGGGATAGCTGATGAATATAATATTTTGCCGTTTGGATATCAGAGACCTGGCGAACGCACTTGCCACGGCTAAAAGAACCTTTTATAATTGTCATACAAGAATGACATACAGACATATCATTTCTCAAATATCTTAACTATTTTTTTATGTATGAAAATGTGCATAGTTTTATAATGGTTTATTTAATGCACATGTAAAACTTTTTAATATTACTCTATTTTACTGTGTAAGCTTTCAACTACCTGACTATTTATTGTCACATTTAAAATGTAAAATGTTAATAGGTGACCTGGCGGTCTAGGGGTAAGGTGTCAGACTTCTATTCTGGCGGCCGGGGTTCAATCCTCGGTCCCGGCAAAGATTTATCTGATTACCAAACCCTTCCTTCACCTCTGACAAGACATCGTGTGAATGTGAGGAATGCCAGGCCTCCACCGTGGTTCGGATTCCACGTTAAACTGTAGGTCCTCCATTTCATCTCACAATAACCCTACCATTACACATTAGCGTAAGTGCGTATAACCCGAACGGGTAGTAAGACGTGTTGCTAATAATAATAATAAAATGTGAATAGTTTTTTTTTACATATTTTTAATGTAAGCTTAATTTGCATATATTTAATTTTTGTTTATACATGTGTTTTAGCTAAACAATTAGTTTTTTTATTTAAATACTTTTATATGGAACCTTTATTTATGTGACTTTTGTGTAAATTAAAATATTTTCTGAATTTTTTATAATACTAAGCCACTGTTCTCACTATGACGTCAAGAAAATATTTACCGTTTTCTATACACTGAATAAATAAAGCTTTAAATATGTGAACTGTAAGACACTTTTATTCGTTTAGAATTGTAAAACTATTATATTTAAATGTTATTCATGTTTTAAACAAAGCAAACCATATCATGAATAAATATTCTAACATATATGCTTTTTTTTTTAATTCTACACCCAAACTCCCCCTCCTATCCTTAAAATAATTTACAAGCTCATAGTAAGGGGCTCAAAGATTCCTGCTTCGATCTGTATCAAGCTCATAGTTTATAACAGACTTATCTGAATACAACACCTAATTGTAATGAGACTTTCTCCAATGGTTCTATCTAGCTTTATCTCATCCAAAGACGATCCAAGGCCTTCCTTGGGAAGGTAAACCACCTCTACACCTTTCTGTGGAACACCTTCACCTGTGGAAAACAGGTACCCCATCTAGTCGTATAATCTTAAAATCTTCACAGCACAAAACATCCAGCCCCAATCCTTGTGGTTGAAAATTTCAGGGAAGCGAGGGAAAAATACCACCCCACCCCCGAGAATTTCCTGGTCCCTTGCGAGAGGAGTTGGCCCCTCCTTAAGGTGGGATGAAAGAAGACGAGAGAAAGGGAAGTTTTTTGAAGTTTTTATAGCGAAACATTCTTTTGGCCAAAATAAAATAAATTATTCTCCAGTGCAAACATAGAACTAAACTTTTTTTCACGTTGTGATATCAACAATTCTTGAGTATTTGTCTCGAGAATAACGGCATTAAATGACAAACTTTTAAATTAAGACAAAAAGCTCTCATTAAACTCTAGGACATCTTTGGCAGATATTAAAAACTGCTGAGGTCACCAAGTAATAAAACTAAACTCTCTATTTATACTGGTGACCTGGCGTTCTAGGGGTAAGGTTTCTGACCTCTGTGCTGGTGGTCCAGGGTTCAATACTCGGTCCTGGCACAAATTTGTATGATTGCCAGACCGTTTCTTCAACTCTAACAAGACTTGTATTAATAACAACTTGGGAATGTGTGGAATGCCAGGGCTCCACCGTGGTTCGGATTCCACGTTAAACTGTAGGTACTACCTTTCATCTCACAATCACCCTACCTTTACACAGAAGCGTAATACGTATAGTCCAAACTGGTAGTAAGGTGCGGTGCTAATAATAATAATAATAATAATAATAATACATTTTTACTGGAGCAATATTTTACTTATTTGCACAAAAAAGAAGTGTTGCTATAAAAACTGCAAAACAATGGCCTATTCTCACGTCTCCTTCCACACCACCATCAGGCAGACGCCAATATCACGAACGTAAATCACGCTTAGTATACGTCTAGTGGGGGTTCTGGATTCCACCCTTCTCATACAGATGAATCTATTAGGATATAGCTGCTCATCAACCCCGATCAGACGGTTGGGGTTATCACCCGGCCGACCAAGGAAGAATGATTACTGGGGACCATTGGGTGGAGGGACCCAGTATCGATTGTTTTTTTGGTAGATCCTATACGGACATATCCTTCTTTTCTACACTCTCCATTCAGGAGCGTATCCAGGCTGAGGTGGTGACCACGATGATAGAAATATACTATGTCTCAGACCAGCCACATAGAGAGCACCAACTCCAGAAATGGTATTAACCCCAGTTTATAAGTTCAGTTACAAACATGATGAACACGTTGTAATATATTTTTTTTCGGCCAACATAATTGACCCATCTAAATCGGAGTGTCACAGCTTGTCACCAAATTGATCCCTTCACTTGGACACAATGTGTCAAGATATATTTGAAAAAGATCACTTCATATTATGCTTTATGGTGACTGTGATTGGAACAAAACGGGCATGGAACCCTTGTCATATTCTGTCAGGGACTTTTGGAAATGGATGGTGACTGAATTAACTTTCCACTGTTGATTATCATGGATGACTTGATGCGTGAAGCAACTAAGTTTTGGTCGAGCCTTTCACCAAAGGGTACCATAATCAACCATAATCATGTACCCGAAACAATATATATTCCACCACGGTAAAGGGGAATAGACATGTGTTTAAAGCTCCCTAGGTGTTGTTTAAAATCCCAGGGATAAAGCCCAGATATAATTTATATATATATATATATATATATTTCACAAGCGTCGGATGCTGCATAAACTTACCACGCTAAGGAAAGAAAAGGTTGACACGTCCCAATAAAAAATAATTACATAACCATGAGCTCCAAGGTGTAAAATCAAGCCGCTTTCTATCGTGTGCTGCGTCCCATGGGCCCTCAGAAAAAGGTTGCTCTGCTGAAAAAGGCTGAAAATAATCTGATTAACTCTCTTTGCGAGTGTGCCTACAAACTTTAAAAGGAAGAGTTCCATTAAAAAAAACTCGGAAGAATAAGTTGTGTGCTCACAAGAAGCTGTTGCGCAAGCTGATCTAACGGGGAGAGTGATGGAAAAAGAAAAGCAGAAAGAAGGAACATTTTTACCCATACCTTTAGGGCTTTTAATCAGCTGTGTATTAGGTTCATAATTCAACAAGTAGATAATGAATGGTAATAAAGATGGTATTGATGTTCCCAGAAACATTGCACAGTTTTGAGCAACCCCACTAGAAAGCGGCATTGACCACCAATATAGGGGTATTCGAGTTGTACCAGGAAATGGAAAGGGTCCTCGCTTCTAAATTTGACGATAAGTCCAAATGTACTTTATACCAGTAAGTGATACAGTGATTTATGTATTTCACAAAACAAAGTAGACAACCTCAGCATCTTATTACACCACACCCATAACTAAAGATTCTGTATTTCCCTTCCTTGTGGTACTCAATACTGTACCATCCAGGCATGTTATACGAGAACATATTAGTTTCCAAGGTTGTATCGCATGGTATGCCAACGGGGAAGTGAGAATTCATAACACGCCTCTCCAAGGATCCAACATTGTGGATTTAGCTAAAGATTTGGCCAGGGCGAGTAAAAACAGCAACTCGTTGGAGTGGCGAAATTTTCACACGGTGCTCTAAAGAATAAACGTCCTTAAAAAAAATTTCCAACCCTAAATTCTTGACAATCATTAGAGATTTGACAACCGTGCCTAAGCCACTGAGACAGTCACAACGACCAACCCTAAAGAGGAATAAGAAATATAAAATATAGGAAGAAAACCGGTGGCTGCCTTTAAGCGCCTAAAGGACCATTTGGCAGATATCCACTACGACCCTTCGCATCCTGCATGGTTTACAGGGGTGGAGACGCACATAGAAGCGTCCTTAAGAGATCCAGTAAAGTACTAGAGTAGCTTCTTAAGCAGTGGCCTTTGCTTTACGCAAACCTACGATAAAAAAAATGTTTCCACGCAATAAGTACGTGGTGTCCAGCATTGATAATCTTTGGAATTTCAATATAAATGATATGCTAAGTCTCAGCAATTAAAATGACGGTAAAGTGTGTTTGATTACCGTTATCGATGTGCTTAACAAGATGGCATCGGCGAGGACACTTTTCTCCGAAACGGGGAGTGTTGTGCGGGACGCCTTTCAGCACATTTCCAAACAAGGTTTACAAACTGAGAAAGGGAAATATCTCACTTCATGTCTCGTATGGATTTCTAAAGAGTAGCTACAGAGTACATTCCAATGATAAATTCAAAGAGAAATCATGTTATAGTTTAGTCGGTTGTTTGAATTCTCAGATCCTTATAAAGGCGTTTCTGTATTTATATGTTTGCTTATAACTAAAAAACTACTGAATAGATTTGAATGTGATATTTTCATTGAATAAATTTATTTTTTTAAATACGTGTATATAAATATAGATATATATATATAACTCAAATTTACAAATGTTACATACTTGAAGTTATAGATTTTCCCAAAATAATGAGTTGCTACAAAATATGTGATTAAAATATTTTATAAGATATAGAAAATAAACAATTTACTCATCTGTGGACTTTGGAGCATTTTATAGTAAACATTTCATTCCGTGTTTCAAATTGTATATCATGACAAGATTGGCGAGTCGTTGTATTGCAAGAGTTGAATACAATTTGTTTGTCTGTTTCAATTGTGTTAAGACTGTTACTACACTATAGAGATGATAATTTTCAGATGTGTTTGCAGGGAGACGAGAATATGATGTTCAACGGCGACCCATGGGGTCCGCCACTCAGTTCTCTCCACCATGATGAAGAGCAAGACGATGAGATCATGTTGGATGATGAGGACTCATGTATGGGGGTAGTGCCTGTGCTACCCTACAACGGAGGGGGTAACCTTGGATTCCATGGAATCACGACTGCACCCCCTCAAAACTGCAGTGAACTGGAACTACCTTCTCTAACAAGGTCCACCTCTATCTTCTGAGTGTGCATCTCACAATACTAGCTTCGTCCACCCGGTTATGAGCTGTCTGCTTTGGCTACTATGAGCGGTACTATTTTATATAGTGACCAAAAGTTACCATTCCTACTTCTTATGACGGTGTGACTTCCCTTGCACTGCCAAAAGGCACTTTACAGTACCTGGCTTCAGAATTTCAACTAGGGCTTTACTTAACACTTCACTCAATACACCTCATTAGGGACATACAACCACCCCCTTGTTGCAATCATTCGTTGGGAAACCATTTATACTTCTGCTATTGAATTAAATAAATCAGTGTTTGCAACAATTGAGTTAGTAGTCATCCCCTTTAGATATTTTATTCCCTAAAAAACTACTGCATTTGTTTTTAAATTTCACTTTTATAAGTAAATTGAAGCACAAACACAATAGTTACTTTACAGCAAATGGCTTTACTTAATATAATCACAAATTTAAAAATAAAAGCCAAGGCAAAACAATTTCGATAAATGGATCACTAAAATATACGCTTGCATTTGGGTTAAGGGGTAACATAGGATGTTGACTTAATTAATTGAAATAACGTCAATATTTGTAATTAATAAGTGTTCTGTTAAAGGAGAATGATACTATTTTTAGTGTGTGAGTTGTGAGCATCGAAACTGGAATGTGTGGCTTTTTAATAGATCATTGATATTTCAGTTTTATCTTTAAAAAATATTTGATTAGTCACTGTTGATATTTGATTTGGATTTGGGTCAACCTAAAAGCTCGTTTAGTTATAAACATGTGTGGTGTATTACAAAGTTTAAGGACTTAAATCACAAGTTTATTTATGTTATTTTTTTATTTATTGAAACTTGTGGAGTGATATTCTTTGAGCACATTTACGAGTCAGGAGACATCAGAAAAATGAGGTCGTCTGACTTTAAACTATTAAAATAAAAACAGTTTTCACTGAATAATCAAACAAATTATGAAAACTCCAACATTCCAAAATTCATTATATAGTTACTAATTGTATTGATTTATTTATAAATTAAAACAATATTTATATATGAATAACTACAAAATTGATAAAAATTAATTATTTTATTTCATTTTCACTTAATAAATATGATATGTCTTTATAGGAATTACAATGTTAAGCTACAATATAAAACATATTAGTAAACTTTCTAAAAACAAAATTAAGTAAGGGAGCATAATTCAATATAAGATAATATTTCGATTGTAAAAAGCACTGCTTATTAATTAAGTTAATATAATTTGACAATCAATGTTGATCAAAATTTCTAAATAATAAAGTTAAACTTATTACAGAAAAAGTGATGACACAGTTAACACGAAACCAATCTGAAAAAAATTGTCATAGACAATGCGAGAGGTTATATGAAAAATATTTAAATATAAATGTAGGCAAAATGTGATTAATTTGGTTTGAAAAATAAAAAAAAAATGAAACATTATTATTCCTAACAAATTACTTTATAAATTCGTATCGGTGAACCCCACAACACCTCATCAGACTTCAAAATCATTGGGCCCCCAAGAATCAACGAATTGGTTTGAAATCCTCTACAGTCTACTCGTATACCCATTATTATGTAATCAAACTCTTATTACTGCAAATCTAACTATTGTTAATTTGACTTATTTTATTTCAAGTAATATACCAATTTTGTGTGTTTTTATAAATTCTCCATAACATGTAAATTTGATATTGCTTGAAGCTATAAAATATCTACTATATATCATTACCAATATTTTTCAATGACAATTTTTATTAGTTCTTGTGGGCTTAGCCAAATACAATTAGTAAAATAGTTGTGTAGGTTAATTTATACGTTTTATATTTACATTATTTTTTAAACCACGTTATCCACGTTTCTAATATCTTTATATTTAATCATTTTTCATATAACCTTTCACATTATCTCTGGAATTTATTTAAAATTTTGTTTCGTGACATTTTAACTGTGTAATCATTTTAAACACATTTTTTAAACTTTTATCAATACTGATTTATAAATTTATATTAACTTAACAATCAATACTGTAAAGTTTTTATTAGATCATATAGAACTCACATATAAGATTTAATTAAAATTGTTATATTAAACTTTTTCAATTTTAATTATATATATATATTACTTAATAAACCAAACCATTTACATTCCTCATAACCTTATATTTTATTATTTTTGCATATATAAATAAGCCTCTCACATTGTCTCTGTAAATTTTAATTTGTTTCATGTCATTTTAACTGTGTAATCAACTTTTATGTTATCAGCTCAACCATTTTGTTTAGAATTGTTTTTATAAACAATGAGTCTCAAGTTATACTAACTTAATTAATCATCATCACTTTTTACAATCCAAGTATTATCTTTTATTACATTATAGAAGGTTTAGTAAATTTCAATACTACCGAAAAATAATGATATTACAACAAGTGCTATATATTATGTATCACCTATTTGGATGAACAACTCTAATAATTGGTCTTATTTGTATATATTTTCCAAACTCGAAAATTAAAATTTGTCAATGTAAACTATCCAATTTTTTATATTGCTATATCTAGAAATTAGGAGCTAAATTTTGAAATAAATAATATAAATTCTAAAATACGTTCCATGTATTAAAGAGAAAAGAAAAGTTTCTTAAAATCTATGAAATTAAATATTTTAAACTATTTCCGATATATAATTAATAACTCTTCCTTCTATAAAATATTTTTAAATGTTACATTTTCCTAAGGATATAATTATATAATTTTAGCTCTCTTAAAATTATTAATCAAACGTCAAAAATAATGTAGTAAAACTTTAATTCTACACTTGACGCCCTACTTTGTCGATATTTCAATTTATATGCTCTCAAGTACATGAAGTATAGTTCAAATTTTAATGTAAGAGCCTAGTACTAACAATAATGACTGTTAAAATATTCTTGGATATAGTTTAAATCAGAATCCAAAATATTATTTAAAAACATCATATTCCTTGTCAAAAAACAAAGATCAAGTCAATTATTTCTTGTGAGTTTTCCCTTAGAGTGTGAGTCATAACCACAATGTTTTCAATGGGTCCAGAATACAACATAAAGAATATCTATATATTCTTTATGTTGTAATTATAATCATATCCATATGATACTAATTAATATTCCATTAGATGTTTTTGTAAAACTCTTTTTTTTAATAGAGCGTCTCAAACAGAGCAGTATGCAAAAGTTTTCCAAACGTATTATTCTCGTGTATTTTGTTTATTTATGCTTAGTTTCTTAGGATACATAAAATCTTTTGAGAAATTAAACTATAGTTCAATGTGAGAACGTTATATGGTAATATGATAAATATAAAATTATAAAAGACTACGAGACCAGCTGACACTAATTATTTTATAAAGGCGACAAATTTATGATTTCTTTGGTAAGTATTTTTACAAACATATATCGCCTTTGCATCACGGCTAATCTTTAATAAACTCCATATAGATGTTCTAATCAATCTACTAATTTCATTATTAAAGTAGATATTAAAGTAATCAAAACACTTAATCAATTAATTGTGTTTGCATATATTAGCACTGTAGAAACTAACATTTATTTTGATTATAAAAATTGAATAATTTTCAACAACCCACTTTTAAAACATTATATTCAAATTAATGAAATAACAGCGTAAGGTAAATATTAGTTTCAAATTATACGAAATTGTGTATCAATAAAATGTGTTTAAATGGTAACAATATTGTTCAATAAATTACTTGTGAAATATTGTTGTCGTAATACCTTAAAATTAATAATAGATTTATTGATTTCTTGTACAGTTAATAATTATGATAGAATAAGCTTTAAAATGCGCCAAAATATGCTAAAATAACTAATCATACCATATGCTATAATTTATAGCGTAGACTTGTAAATACCATTGAAATAAGCAATATTTGTAAACTTGCACGACACAAATATTTTTTTATCAAATATATCAAAATACTTACTGTAGATGAAACTAAATAAGATCTCTAACCAATTTTATAAAAATAATATATCTAATGGTTTTACTGAAATAATCGACCACATATTACTTACTATAAGAATTAGAAAAAAGTAAGTATGTACAATTTTTGATTCATGGGCTCACATGTTAATAATATTATTAAAATTATTTAAGTATAAAAACAACCGATTTGGGTATTTTTGAATTGTAAATTTAAAATATTATATTTACACTTAACACATTAGATTATATTATAATATATCTCGTTTTATTTACGTGTATTGTTACTCATTTGAATTTAGTTTAAGATATCACATGGACACGAAAATATAACCCAAAATTTTGTATCAACGAGATTAATTCCCTACCAACAAGCTACTCAGTATTTCTAGGTTCTTAACGTTATGTTTCGCTATACCTTAAGCTATGAGTTAGAATTACACAAAGCATGAGAAGAATCGTAACTATTTCAGTGGTGGAGAGTGTTCACGCTAAACAAAGGTCACGTGTTATTCCCATGTTCAGGTTTAATTATTTCTCCGTATTTTTGAATGAAAAATATTTGCGACATTCAAAAAACTTTATTTTAGACTAAATCCTTCACCTCTGATAAGACATCTTGTGAATGTGAGGAATGCCAGGCCTCCGCCGTGGTTCTGATTCCACGTTAAACTGTAGGTCCTCCATTTCATCTCACAAATCACCCTACCATTACACATTAGCGTAAGTGCGTATAACCCGAACGGGTAGTAAGACGCGGTGCTAATAATAATAATAATTTAGACTAAAAATATTTGAAATTTTTTTTTATAAACTACTTTGTAGTTTAGTCTAAGTCCTGAGCCCTTGATTATTTTATATGATACCTAGTAAAATACAATATTTGATAATAATTGCTTTTTTTTTTTATATATTAAATATCTAGAAAGAGTTTAGTTCTAATTTTGGCATTTAATAGTAAAACATCAATTTAAACTTAGCTATAAATGTTAAAAACTCATTAAATTGCAACACTATAGGCCTAATGGTCACATTTTAATACGCAACTTATAATTTTTAGACCTTGAGTTAACTAGGTCAAAATATGATCTCATAATTAACTATTATAGAACAATCTAGGCATATATATACTATTACCTTATGAAATTATTATTTTTTAATTTATGATGCTAGTTAAAACACACGTGCTTACAAAGTGTATGGAAAAAAGATCCTTTTCTATATATTCACTTTGTACTTGAAACCAATGTAATATATCCTTAGTCTATGGTTAGTAAAATATTACATTTTCTATATGGAATATGCTAACATTGCCATTATGATTTTTATTTAAACTTGATTTAATTATAGTACTCCTTTGTAGCATCATTACTACTATCAAAACACTTTTAATCACCGTACTTACATTAAGTAAACTACAATTGTACTTTTAGAACTGATACAAACACTATACAAATAAAAGGTGAAGCTTAAATAGTTTTTTAAATATTGAGTAGGCCTATTAAGAAGACTAAATAGGTTGAAAAATAATCTATTATTTTATTCTAGACAGATAAAAATTTATATGCACATTAGGAATTGTTATTATATTATATTATATTATATTATATTATATTATATTATATTATACCCGCCGATCATTTTATTTGTTCAAAATAGTTGAAGTTTTAAATATCATTAATAATAATGTTATTTACTCACTAAGTAGCTCAAATCATTAAGCTACACTCATACAAAATTATTAGAATCTTAAGAAAGCTCTGATGTAGTCAAAAATGAAATGCAATAATTATAATTTATCTTAAAAAAATTCAAAACATTTAAAAAAATTACTTCTTTATGAATATAATTTATACAAAATTAATTCTTTGTTTTGACTTAAATTGTTCTCTCAAAGATCATGTAAAATATTGAGAAACTATCTATGACTTTTTTTAAAATTATTAAGATGATGTAAGTTAGTAAATTGTTATAATTAAAGTATCATAAATTAAAAATCAATATTTAAATTAGGAAGATTTAAATCGTAATAAATTTGGTGACAAGTTTTATACACATTATTGGCCAAAACATTTGATAAAAATAATTTCAATTGATTCTAAATAAATTGGTAGTGCAAGGGTGGAGGTGTTGGGGTAGGAAGGAGATAGATAAGGGCTTATAGCCATAATTTATACGTAATTATTTCAAGAGATCAAAATTTTATACAAAGGAATGGGTAAACTTTATTAAAAATCCTTATACTATTTTCCAAATTAGTATTACACATTTATCAATAATAATTTAATAATTATGCTACTAATTATAGTAAAAAATATAAAAATTATTTTTTAAATAACATAAACCTTCTATTAACCATAAATCTAACGTGAAACTAGAAGATATTATTTTATAATCTTAGGGCTTTTTGCATTTACCCACGAAGTATTATTTTTAAAAAAAATTATCACTGATTCTCACTATCCGTTTAGAGTTATTCTCCCCACTAAGTAGTTGAGTTGATATATTTAGTTCTGTGCTTTGCGCATTTACACTTAATTTACTTTTAGAGCAGTATTGACTTTACGTATTAAACTAGCCCAATCTTTAAAGCTGCAAAATAGTGAAAACATGAAAGGTAAGGTTACTACATTTCAGTGCAATATAAGGGTATAATAAAGATCAAAGGATGATCTATGAATAACACATTACCTCTGCCACACATTACGCAACAATATTTAATAGAAAATGTCCAAAAGTAATTATAATTAAACTAAAATTACTGCGATTAGAATTGATAAAATACAGGTTCTAATTTTTTTTCTTGGCATAATCGTACCAAGCAAGGCCATTGTCAGGGGGGTTTGGGGGTTCAACCCCCCCTCCCCCCCTAAATTGTATGAACAAAATATATTATATGGCTTTATTTGTGGTTCAAACAATATCAAAATTAAGGTACAAGTACAAATAAGGGGGCTGTGTTAACATAAAAAGAACTTCAGAGAACTTCTAGAGGTGTTTAATATTTATAATTTGTTATAGCCTTCGGAGGTTATGGTGTTATGTTGCCATAAAAAAACTTCAGTAAGCTTATAGAGGTGTTAAATACTTAGAATTTTTCCTAGCCTTCGGCATTTAAGGGGTTATGTTACCATAAAAAACACTTTTGAGAACTTCTATAGGTGTTTAAATATATACACTTTTCCTAGCCTTCAGCAGTTAGGGAGCTGTGTTGCCATAAAAAAAACACTTTAAATAGCTTCTAGAGGTGTTTAATATTTAGAATTTGTCATAGCCTCCAGTAGTAAGGGGGTTATGTTGCCATAAAAAACACTTTTAGAGGTGCTTAATATCCATAGTTTTTCTTAGCCTTTGGAAGTTAGTGGGCTATTTTGCCATAAAACACTTCAGATGGCTTCTAGAACTGTTTATCATTTAGAATTTTGTTTAGCCTCCAGCAATTGGAGGATCTGCCCATCAAAATTCCCCCTTAAATTATTGGCTGGCTACGTCCTTGATACAAAACATATTTGCTTTATTTTCTATTTTGTTTATTGTTTTACTCTCAATATTTTATATAGTTATGGCCATAAAAATTAAAAATTATTGAAATGTCTTAAAGACTCATATATAAATGGGTCATTGGTCACCACAGTTGAGTTAGTGTGCAAATATTCAGCCCTTTGGGTGCATTGTAAGGGTTATACAATCTGTTTGGAGATTTGAGAAAGATAAGTAAAAATATAAACTAATAGAAGAGAAAATTAATACCTACTAAATAAATATATTTTAAAGGATATGAACAAATTTTAAATGTGACTAACTAAGCGATTCGACTTATTCGTTTTTACAACCAAAAAAATTTGATCAAAAATGTAGTTCAATGTAGCTAGCTTATAGTACATTTTAATGGGCAGACCCGGGTTGCGCCAGTTATTAAGAGATTAAAAACTGTTTAATAATCCCGGACCCGAATTGCGCCAAGTCAAGTTCAGGTAGTCGGTGAGGGGGGTGGGGG
>CABEEJ010000182.1:0-46690 GCA_901482245.1 Timema douglasi
GTGCAAAACGGTGCAAAATAGGTGCAAAACGGTGGTACATTAAAATTTAAATTTTGATGGGGTGGGGGGGCCAACTTAAGTGATCTCACGTAATGAATCTCACCCTCCGAAAATTAACTTTAACCCCTTTAGGTGTAATTACCCACAACTTTGATATTCTAGAATAAAAGATAAGCCTTGGACTTTCAACAAATTTAAAATAGCAAATGATTTTCAAATATTTGCTCGGGAAGTAATGAATACTTTAAATGACTATAGGCATCCAATTTTAAAATAATTTCCAGGAAAGGAACAGCCTAATGACCAATACAAAGGAGAAATCAAATCTGCTTGCTTTGACTTAGCCTCTTAGAAATATTCTTTAATTTAAATAACCAGCACAGCAACAAATATGGTTAAACTGCCATATAAACCAGTAGGGTAGAAATTATGGGAGCTTATATTAAATGTAAATGCATTTATGAGACACATGGTCCAATTTGTCACTCTGATAAGAGATGAGGTTTGAACTATGGTTGGGTATTCCCTCTAATCTCTCTCCAATCAAACTAATGTGAGTTCACATCTGATCTAAACCTTCCCCATCCATAGCAAGAGAAGCCTCCTCCCAAAAATGTCTTTAAATATCCTATAATATAAGCTTTATCACTTAATTAGATGCACTGGATCCCAGGGTCAAATCTAAAAATATGTATAAATGTTGAAATGTGGGTTTTTGATCAGTCAAGGTCTGGGTCAAAAATTAAATAGCTGGTAATGTCCAATATTATTTCCTCTTAAGGTGAATGACATTACTGCAAAACAATGTCTCAAGGATGATTATTAGTTTACATCTCTTATTAAGGTTAAAAACCAAACAATGTTTATTTTGACATT
Source organism: Timema douglasi (assembly GCA_901482245.1). Taxonomy (NCBI): domain Eukaryota; kingdom Metazoa; phylum Arthropoda; class Insecta; order Phasmatodea; family Timematidae; genus Timema; species Timema douglasi. Next base: position 877 of record CABEEJ010000182.1, read on the forward strand.
AACTAGTTTCTTATTCAAAAATTTAACAAAAAAAATGAATGGTTCAGTGCATCACAAAACTTTCTACCTCCATTTTAAAATAGACATAATAAAAAATCGTAAGGTTTGTTAAACAGATTTACTATAATTTTATTATTTTTAACATAACTGTTTTCACAGTGCACTATCGTTTTTGTAAGAATCCCTCCTACAAGAATGGGCCAAATTAAAGCCGATTTTAAGAATTTCTATCTGGATCATTCGGTGCATAAAAAATCTTAATAGCTCATTGGGGGATTTAAAGGTGGACTGATTACCCACTAAATGCACCAGTTATATAGTTTCTTAACCTAACTAAATGTTCAGAAAGGTGTGTGGGACCATATAAATCTGACAAAGTTATTTTATAAATGTGTAACTACTTTTCACATGTACCCACTGTTTTCTTAAGACATTAATTCAATAAATATATTTTAAAATTTAATTAAAAACCTACCTTAACAAGCTGTGAAGATCTGGATATCTGCAATGACCCAGCACTTTCCATCTTGCTAACTCGAAACAATTGAACAGTTCAAAAGAAACCTTGTTTCAGTTTGATTTTAATAAAATCTTAGTATTTAAGAATTAAAATATTTAAATTAAAAGCAAAATTCAAATGTTTTTAAAAATATTAAGAATCAAACTCAAAATTAAATATCTATAAAAAGTGAATTCACTAGTTGGATTAAGTTATTCTTGAAAATTGATACCCAATAAAAAATCTCAATAAGCAATTTATATTGAATACCTTAAACAATATTTTTAACTTTTAAATTAAGCCCAATTCTGCAATAAGCTCAGCGGGAGATAATTGATGCCAGTTCCACAAGCTCAATGGCAGATTAATTTTTTATTAGCTGGGAATCGAACCCAGGAAATAAACTTACCAGGGAATCGAACCCAGAAAGTTATTTTATCAGATCTTGGGGATTTTTAAAGGTAAAAATTTATGAGAAAAATTATAAATAAAGCCTGATGTTCTTAGTGAAATTTGAAACCATACAAAAAATCTTATAAAAACAATGTAGGTGATAAAAGCAAAATTAAATTTGTGAAAATATATATATATATGCAAAGTTCATAGAAAATTGTTACCAACATTTAAATGAATAAGGTTCCGGGAAAATAAATGCCTTTCACTAAACTTTATTAATAGCAAATTACAAAATACTAATAAAATTTGACATTAAATAACAATTTTATTATATCAAAATTCACATTTTAAAGTATTAACTGTTCCAAATACATTGTATGAATAACTTCATGAGTCTTTAAATTGTCTGGACGTGAAAACTTTCGTTTGCAAACTTTACACTCTAGTCTTTTTCTTGCACCACCACATTCATATCGAATATGTCTGTTTAGTTTTGACCGATTTCTATAACACTTTGTACAATTGATACACAAAAACCACTTTTTCTGCACAGGAATGTCAATTTGTTGCTTCTCAAGAATTCCATCTGTAACAATCCAGAAAAAAATTACATTAACACAACTTAGATTTGATATATAAAAACTGTTACAAACACTATCCATAACATTAGATAAGATACTAGGATATAGCCAAGTATATCTTATTGGGCAAAGAGAACTTAAATTTTTGAGGACCATGTTAGTTGTCAAAGGAATTAGTAGTAAATTAAGCAGAGTAAATAAACAAGGTTGAAATGGTTTGGTCATGAAATGAGAAAGTATATTACATGGGTGGTTAAAAAAACTTAATTTACCAGGTTGTATAAATATAAAACTCCAAAACCAAACCTTTAAAAAGTTTATATGAGAACAGATTTAGATCACATGCTTAAATATTTAGTGAGGAGAATGAGAAAGAACTGTTGCAACTGTACATGACAAATGATATTGAATGCTATTTTTACTGAGTGATTTACTGTATGACAGATTTGGTGCGACTGAGAGCTTTGAAAAGTTACCAGAACAAATTATGTATCCTTACGCTGAACCATATGATCTTCTAAAACGTGTTTAGCAGCTGTCACTTCTGACGGTCAAAATTTGGGTGCATACTTAAATATTGACTGTCAGAAGTCAGCACCAAAGAAGCCACGGGGCTACTGTATGTATACTTGAAATTCATTCATGTAAAGATTGAGATGTCTTTTAAAGGTTTAAGAAAACAAAAAAATTAATCAAATTAGAAAAATCTTGATTAAAATAGTTTAACTAAGTGCACCCAAGTAGAAAAAAATCATACCTAAACTGCTATGCATTTGGTGGCAACTGTTATGACCATGTTGAAGATACTTTCAAACTGGATTCCACTTAAATGGTTGTAAAATATGGCCATATTAACCATTAAATAAATCAAGAGTTTAAAAAACCAATTTCAATACTAAAGGAACCATAAACATATTGAGAATACATTAAAGAGAATAATTATTTAAGTGATATAGGAAACAGTTACATAATAAAATTAACTTATATTGACCACCGAATTTAAAACATTTCCAAGTTTAACACTAAAAACAATTATCCCGTTAATGTTATTAGAGATGCATAAAAAAGTGGTCATAAATACATTAACTTTGATACTTACATGTAAATATTTTAATGAAGTCAGGTGTAAAGGCAGTCCAGTCCCCAGAACGAAGCCAGGATCCAGGACATCAGGGACCGTGTGAACTGTCATCTCCAAAGTAGTTTGAATTGATCTTGCAGTCTCTCTTGAATGTGATGCAGTCATCTCGGAGTCTTGTTTAGTGGTGAGGATGCCAGGATTGAAGTTCCAGTGAGACGTGCTTTGATTTTTTGTGTGCTCAGGATGGTTTGAGCTCCAGTGAGATATGTTTTCTTCGTGTACTCAGGATGGTTGAAGTTCCAATGATATGTGTTTTGATTTATGTATTAAATAGTGGATGGTTGAAGTTCCAATGATGTGTTTTGATTTATGTATTAAATATAGTGAATGGTGAAAGACCCAGTGTTTTCTGGTTTAGTTTTATTTAATATATCCAGATTAAGTTTGTGTGGATTATCTTTAGAGTTTAAAATTCATCTTTTGTAAACATGTAAAATCCTCCAATATCTTTTGTGTGGATTATCTTTAGTTTAAAATTCATCTTTTGTAAACATGTCAACTAAAATCCCCCAATATCTTATCTTTTACAGATCCAAATATTACCCTTTCCAATGGTTGACATAAAATTAGATTAAGATTTAAATAATTTTAATTCTAAAAATCAATTTTACTCTTAAATCAAATTGTTTTCACAATTCCTAAAAGTATTCCAATTTAAACTATATAATACGATGATAAGTTATTAGGTGGGAATGAAAGAGACAAGAAAATTCCAAGCGTTTTAGCAGTTTTAATGTTCAACATTTATGGCCCATATAAAATCTTGCTCAAGCATTTTAATTTTCTTTACATGTAGATATCAAACAGTTCCTGAATGTTATTTGCTACTTTTTAGAGACAAGTTATTCAAACGCAATTTTTTGAGTCAAGAAATTATGAAATCACCAGGTGAAGAAAATTAAATAATTTTTCGCAAAATTTTTGGACAAAAAAAAATACGATTAAAATTGAAAAAACACCTTTTCTCAAGTCCCCTTCTACCCTACCTAACACTTAGTATAAAGCTTTCAAAGCATTTTAAAAAGTACTAATATGTTTGATAGAAAATAGTAGCTAACCCACTAGAAATATATTTCCAAATAGGAAAACTTATTTTAGCACTGTTTACATTAAATAGAAATCTCAGCCATATTCAACCCTTATATAGTTCATTCAATGCACATGACTTAGCTAAGTAATAATGAAAAGGAGATAGCTTGGCTGTCTTAAAGTGTTCCTACCAAAAAATATAATTTTACCCATTAAATTTATGATTTGACAGTAGTAAACACATTTTTAATAACATTAATATTGCTTTAATCAGAGTAAGACTTCAAATCATAAATTAATAGTTACATTTAATTACAGCTTTAGCAAAATTATGTAAATTAAGGTTAAAAACATGATTCAATACTTTACCTTATTTTAATACTTGATGTTTTCTTTCTTGGATTAGGAATAATATTCATCATCTTCATAATTGGATTTACTTCTTTGATCAATTTTTGTAAGTAAACGCAAAAATATCTAAGTATATTTAGATTAAAGGATGAATCAACATATGCTGGCGCAAATTGTCTGGCCGAGAAAATTTCTTGCTGCATATATTACATTTTAATTTATGACGGGCCCTCCCACACTCATAGCGGACATGTCGATTTAGTGTGGATCGAGTTTTGTAAATCTTCTTGCAAAGATGACAAATGTAAATTTTCCAATCTTGACATTCTGTTGAGAGCATTAAACTTGCAAGATGATTTATAGAAGTGAAGCCCTGCTCAGGTAATATCAAGTCTGGAAAGAAGGGGTATTCAACTAAACTGTCCCTTATTTTTACACTTATTAAACCACATAGGTAAATAAGCTAATCGTCCAAACACAAATGTCTTAATAGGCCTCAGCGCGTAAATTTAAGTACTTCAGTTCTTACAGAATTAGAATGGCAGTCCTCACATAATATATTAGAATAAAGGTGGAAGAATCTTAGGCTTAAAAAGCAATGTGACAAACTAAAAATCGGTAAATAGCCAATAGTAATAGTAATAGTAATAGTTCTTGTATATTAGCATCAATGTGTAAGCTTCAAGCTTTGTAGAAATAAGACATCCAAGTATTTCAATTCTAAAGACCATAAAAAGAAACATTTGCCCATTAATCTTAAGAGTTAGGGCCCTTACTCATAGATTAATGGATGCAAATCTTACTTTATTTCCTATTTTAGTTTTAAGTAAATGTTATCTTCAATCCTTCAAATTTCAGATGGGGTATAGTGTAAAACGTTAAGTTACCTTTACATCATAGTTGAATGAAATAGTACACATTACTCATATGTAAAAGCTAACAAAACATGTATTTATTAAAATTATGTTTAAATAAAATACTGATACAGGCATATGAAATCACATATGGGCTTTTATTTGTAAAATGGATCATTTTACAACTAAAATATTAAGTCCCAATACAAATAAAGTCAACAGAAAATACTTTAATGTTAACCAGGATCAAAAAATGTCCAGTTTATTTCAATGTTTTTAAAAATATTGCTTTGTTAAAATTTCCTTCATGAAATATTTTAAATAGATTATCATCTCTAAAAATTGTGAGTTATACAAACTCTAAACACTGCTTGAACCATCAGTAATTGTAGAAGGTTAATACACATGTTAATCAAGTCACATGAAATAATTTTACATCAATTGCTATAGTATAACAAGGTTATGTGGTATAGAGCACTAGGCTAAATCATGGTTTAAATTAGGAGGGATAGCCAGCCAGTACTTACCTTGGTGATACTGGAGTAGAAATTGTTTAGATATAACACTAAAAAACACATTTTTAAGGACAAGCTTTCACTGTCAGACAGCTTCATCAGGTGACAGTGAAAGCTTGTCCTTAAAATGTGTTGTGTTTTTAGTGTTATATCTAGACAATTTCTACTCCAAGATCACCAAGGTAAGTGTGCTGGCTATCCCTCCTAATTCAAACCATGCTATAGTATAAAAATATATTTCTTAACAAATTAACTTCAATAAGACAGTTCCTAAAGACTAGATTAAGTAGGTATTCGTTCATTCAGTTTTTTGTAGAGACCCAGGTATATGGGATTACCAGTCTCATTCAAATTAAAGGTGTAGATTAAAAGTTTAATTTGAGCTAAAAAAACAAGCTTTACTATTAAAGCCTGCCTCATTATGACAAATTAAACCATCATTAAAGAATTCTTCAATATTCCTTAAAAAGAAAATCTAGGAATCCCTAAAGTAATCACCAGACAATTAACACTTGCATAAAATTAAGCAAACTTAAGAAAACAATTCTCACTAGTAAATTACAAATTTAATTTAAAGCAATTTTTCATACAGTACATATAATAAAATCTAAAACTCAATTCTAATTGCTTTCGATTTATTACCTCATTGTTTTTCTGAAAGGAAAACCTTAACTCACCGGTTTTTATTCCTTTGAAACAAAATGCAACCGATGCAACAAGTGCATTGGTTGCTCTAGGAGACCAGAAAATGCAGCCGATGCAACAAGTGCATTGGTTGCTCTAGGAGACTGCAGAAAACCCATTGGTTGTTAGGAGACGATAGAAAATCCAGCCGAAACAAGTGCATTGGTTGCGATAGGAGACAGAAAATGCAGCCAATACAACAAGTGCATTGGTTGCTCTAGGTGACAGATTGAATAGACATAAGTTACTTTTAGTGGCAAGTGAAACGCTAGATTTCGTTTAAATTCTAGATCGCATTCGCTTTTGACATCCCATTACACACAAGAATATCAATGTATGTAGAGTATATTCACTATCGACAGCATTAGATGACACCAAAGAATATCAAATGTTTTATCACAATGCAGGTATTCAAAAGGCAGAATTTGAATTTATGCAGGTATTCAAAAGGCAGAATTTGAATTTATATCTTAAAAAAAATCCTGACAAAACAGATAAGGCTAGATCACATTTCATGTTTTACAAGTTAGATTTAGCACACCATTTAAAATATACCTCAGTTTAAATAAGGTTTTTCAACCTCTATAAAAAATATAGTATTTGGAGGTTTAACCAACATATGTAAAAAAGTTTTCTTCTATAAATGCACAAAATCTTTCAGATATCAAGGTAGAGTTGATTGCCAAATAAATTGTTGAGATAACAGTAACAATCTATTCCACTCCAATTATCATAAATGTATACTTTGATAGAAAAAATAAAGATGACCGCAATAAAAAGGTTTGTCACAGGAGTAAAGAATGCAGATATGGTATTTAATTGGGATTGTTTGATTATTCAACCTCCAATCATAGTTTATGAAATGCCAGAAATGTTCTTAGAAAGACAAATTTTAAGCAACACTTAAAGAGAAAAAATTAGGAAATATCATTTAGATTTAAATATAAAATTTAAAAACATTTACCTTCAATGGGACATTCATTTAAAAAAAATTAAGAAACTATAACAAAGTTCACAAATGTATATAAAAATTACATGTCAAATGAGAAAGATGGAATAAGGCTATTTGATAAAACCAAAATGAAAAATGATAATTTCCATTTATACAGGAAAACTTGGAATTAGTTTTCTACATTGGAAGAATACTAGCTCAAAAAAATAATAAGTTGTTAATATTTATAAAGTAAACTGAATTTGTGAACTGTTAAAATGTTTCAGACATTTTTCTTAAATTTAATCTCCATTAGATGAGTGATATCCTAGATTCCTATGTTTTAAGTTCTTTCTTCACAGGATAAGCAGTTCAAATATATTTCTTCTTTCTTCATAAATATAAATTGTCTTCAAGGATAAATAATTCAGTTACTATTAAACTTGTCAAGCCTCGAAACAAGTTGTACGAAAAAATCCAATAATTGGGATCTCCAAAAAGGAATTTAAGAAGTTTAGAATGTTTTGTTCCTTCTTACGAATAAGTTGTGCATGCAACTGTTCTCTCTGGATTGACATTTATAAAAAAAATGCTTCTTAGCTGTGAAATGACTACCTTAAAATGCACTAATTTTAGATTTGTCAATCCAAAGAGTACAAATGCAGGAAGCCAACAAATATAAAAATCAAAGATGAAAAACACTGCTCAATCAACGCCTTCTGTATTATCACAATGAATAACTTCTTAGCTTTAAGGTTATTTTCAAATCAATAATAAAATGTGGAACTGGATACGTATTATTGTAAAGTTACCATATTTTTCACTTAGTAGTGTGTTCTGAAAGTTACATATACTGCATAGCTAATTGGTTCTAGAATAAAAATGTTGAATATTTAAGAAAGTGTAGTTCTGAGAATAATATTTCTGGCTATCAAAATTAATATAGTAAAATGTATGGATCAGGTAATATTGAAACTAAATAGAACTGCATTGCAAAACCACCCACCATATTATGGCTTCGTGTTGTAATGAAAAATCAGTTTAGATTTTCATTGCATTGCAAGCCTATCAGTTTGGTTATTAGTCCAACAGTTTTAAAAAGCATTTGCAATAAATAGTTTAAATATGTTTAAAACTTTTTACTTATTAATGCAATTTTAAAAACATCTCCATTAATTGTTTATATATATAAAAAAGTTACTTATTAATGGGTTTTAAAAATCATCTGCATTATGGTTTACATATGTAAACTAATACTTAATACTACACTTATGTAGAAAAAAGAAAAATACTTACTAATAAATTAAATGAATCCAGTGAACCATTTCAAATTTTGATTGAGCTTCTTGATAATTGAAATTATTGAGTTTCTTCAAATATATTCTTGTATCAAAAAGTTCTTCCTTGCTCAGATCTTTTGGATATTACAAAAAAATTGCACACAAAGCATTGTGCATCTCTGGACAAGACTTTGGTAAACCTTTTACCTGGACCTTATTTACTTAAGTTGACCTCTCTTTATACATAATTATTACTAATTAGTACAACTTTTTACTATAAATAATACATTTCAACTATTTTAACTTCACCTGTTTTGGATAAAATGTTTCCAACATCTTGATAAAATGTGTTCCATAGATCAAATAAATTATCTTAAAGCAGCATGCTTAGTACACACAAGACAGTTCATGGAAGGCCAATAACCAAACAATTGTTACAAAATAAATTCAGTCTACATAAGAATGACAGCACATTTTTTTAGTTATATTGATTAATATTTAAAAGCCCAACCTTTTGATAGGTTGAAAATACCTTTATTGGGAAAATCAAGATATACAAAAAAATAAGCTGCCACACCAAACATGATATATATATATATATCAGTAGGGCCAATAATGATAACCTTTAAATCTGGAATATTAACTAATGTATGGTATTAAATTCAAATAATTAAAATATGCTCAACACTTTTAGGAATTTATTGCGTATATAGATGGAGTAATCCTCACTAAAAGGCATAAATAATAGCTTTGGCTATTTGATTCTTAAACAGTACTCACCCACCAAAGTAGAACGCACAAAAGGGACTAGGATAAAATGAGAATAACTTGTTTCCATCTCTGAATGTGTTAGGTGTTATAAAACTAAGAAACTATATAAAACATGGCTAGAAGAGGAGCAAGAGTTTGCTCGAGATTTTCTGGTAGTGTCTTGCACAATGTGCAAATTGGTACAGAACTCCAAAAAGGTTAATCTGAGAAATGGAAGCAGTGCAAAGGCACAACTTGGAGAAATGGATAAATTTACACAATACATTATGCAACAATAGCACATCTAGTAAAAAAGTCTGGCACAATAAATTGTGCTAACAAAACACGACCCACAATGCAGAAAGGAAGCGCCTAGGAAAATGTTTATATTGACGCGACCCATGATGTAGAAAGTAAGCGGCTAGGAAAATGTTTAGACCAAAGCAATCCATGATTTAGAAAGGAAGCACCTTTGGAAAATGTTAACTGATGTAGAAAAGTGACTAGGAAAATGCTATAGCAATCCATGATGCAGCAAGCACCTAGAAAAATGTGCTCTAAATAATAGAGAAATGGCACACCAATGCAAAATTATACATGATGGAGCCTTGTAAAATTATGGATAGGTTCGAGGCAATTTTTTTAGATAGGCACAATACTAGAAAAGGGATACCTAAACTATTTTAGAGGTATGATATATCAAGCAAGAAGACATACATTTGACAGTTTTGAGAAAGTACAAAATACCTAGAGAAAAATATATGGAGACATGAAAATTTTAATTGTGCAGAAATGAGGTGCACTATAAATCAACAAGGGTTTGCACAGAAACTTTAATAAGGATTCAAACCCAAAAAGGGTGCACCAGAAATAATGAGAAGGGATTGCACAGAAAAAAGAAACAACCAACAGAGATTGAGCAGAAAAAAAGAAACGACCAACAGGGACTGCGCAGAAAAAAGAAAAGACCAACAGGGACTGCGCAGAAAAAAGAAAAGACCAACAGGGACTGCGCAGAAAAAAGAAAAGACCAACAGGGACTGCGCAGGAAAAATAAACGAACAGAGATTGCACAGGGGAAAAAACGACCAACAGATTGTGCAGGAAAAAATAACGACCAAGACCAGCAGAGATTGCGCAGAAAAAAAAATGACCAGCAGAGATTGCGCAGAAAAAAAATGACCAGCAGAGATTGCGCAGGGAAAAAATGACCAGCAGAGATTGCGCAGGGAAAAAATGACCAGCAGAGATTGCGCAGGGAAAAAATGACCAGCAGAGATTGCGCAGGGAAAAAATGACCAGCAGAGATTGCGCAGGGAAAAAATGACCAGCAGAGATTGCGCAGGGAAAAAATGACCAGCAGAGATTGCGCAGGGAAAAAATGACCAGCAGAGATTGCGCAGGGAAAAAATGACCAGCAGAGATTGCGCAGGGAAAAAATGACCAGCAGAGATTGCGCAGGGAAAAAATGACCAGCAGAGATTGCGCAGGGAAAAAATGACCAGCAGAGATTGCGCAGGGAAAAAATGACCAGCAGAGATTGCGCAGGGAAAAAATGACCAGCAGAGATTGCGCAGGGAAAAAATGACCAGCAGAGATTGCGCAGGGAAAAAATGACCAGCAGAGATTGCGCAGGGAAAAAATGACCAGCAGAGATTGCGCAGGGAAAAAATGACCAGCAGAGATTGCGCAGGGAAAAAATGACCAGCAGAGATTGCGCAGGGAAAAAATGACCAGCAGAGATTGCGCAGGGAAAAAATGACCAGCAGAGATTGCGCAGGGAAAAAATGACCAGCAGAGATTGCGCAGGGAAAAAATGACCAGCAGAGATTGCGCAGGGAAAAAATGACCAGCAGAGATTGCGCAGGGAAAAAATGACCAGCAGAGATTGCGCAGGGAAAANAAAAATAAACCACCAACAGAGATTGCGCAAGGAAAAAATAAACCACCAACAGAGATTGCGCAAGGAAAAAATAAACCACCAACAGATTGCACAGGAAAAAATAAACCACCAACAGAGATTGCACAGGAAAAAATAAACCACCAACAGAGATTGCACAGGAAAAAATAAACCACCAACAGAGATTGCACAGGAAAAAAAATAAACAACCAATAAAGAACGGGTGGAAATAAACGACCAAAAGAGATATAGGAGGTATAGCAGAAAATAAAAGACCAACAGACTGCGCAGAGCAGAAAAAAGAACCGACCAACGGATTGCACAGAAAAAAGAAATGACCAACAGGGATTGCACAAGCAACTGAAATGATACACAAGAGACCAAAAGGAATTGTTTAGAATATAATTTTGTAGAAAAGGAGCAAAATGAGTAATTTTAGAAGGGGTATTAGAAATGAGCAGAATAAGTGCACCTTCCAGAAATGACAAGAATGTGTGCATCATGAACTGAGAAACTTCAAGATAAATTTAAGTGTCAGGGTTTCAGTGACCTATAACATACAAGTTGGGGGAGAGGCTTTACAGCATTGTTGACACAAAGCATCTCATTAATAAAAAGAAAATAAACAGAAGAAAGGTGAGTTTTATTTTTCAATGAGTATGCAAATTTCATTGCTGGCATAGTTAATAATTTTATAATGTTCAAATTTAGCTAGAAAATATTATTAAGATATAATTCAAAATCATATTCAATTCTAGCTAAGAATAGGAAATAAATATTTCTTAATCAAAAGAGTTCTATATCATGAACCTTTATTTTAAACAAGTTCAATTTATTCTTTAAACTCAGCTTCCAGATAAAAGATTGGTTCATCATTACTTACCCTATTGGAAATGTGAGAAACCCAAAATTATTAATTTGGAACATATTCAGTTAGTGTATGTAATTATTCTTAATAAGATTTCTACTACTTATAAAAATGTAGAACTTATAAGTTTATAAAAAGTTAAATCTCAAGACTATTTCACATTCAGATATAAGGAATATAAATCTGTTGAAGGAAAGAACAAAATTAAATTTGGAATCATTCATGTGGTGGTGGGGAAAGAGGGAGTCTCACACTTCCAGTAAATTTTAAGTGGCTGGGTGTGTGACCCTTACCTTGAGAGTCACGATGTGCACCAACTGCCTCTTGAGCTGCCATAAAAACTTCATCTCTTGATTGATCAGCAACATGCCATGGGGTAAAACCTGTTGCCCCAAAAACATGACATGACAATAGCCATCCTTACATTTATAACATATTTAAAATCCTTTACAACATTGCCAAACTAAATATTTTATTCAAGCTTTTTAATACACAAGGGAAATTTGCTGAAACTAGGCCTATTTATACAAATGATACTGTTCAAAATAATTTAATAGGAAGACTAGGGTGAAAAAAATTTCTTCAACACAAAATGTTTAATAATTCCAGGTGCTGAGAGCTCTGAATTAAGTTAAAATCTATTTAGAAATTGTGGCCTCTATTAAAGAGAACAATAAACCTGTCAGTTTCTTGTAAGCACATTGATAAAAAAAAAGCATAATTTTATTTTAAAATGAAAATGTTCTTCCCTGCTTAATACACTAAATATAAATGCTAATGATTTAAATAAGACTTGTGAATTCTCCTGATGCCATGCAGGTTACTTCTGAAAGCTGCCATTATAGTCTCTCTCCGAGCCCAAATTTGTGACACGGTTGATGGGGAAATTTTATAATCTCTGCATATTTTTGCTTGAAAATGACCTTCCATTATCTTGGTAATAATTTGCACTTTATCCTCAATAGTAAACCTTTTCCTGTGTTTGTTTGAACCAACCAAGCCTATAGAAATTAATAAAAAAGTTCACAGCAAAAGTTCCAAGCCCTGATGTAATTTAACATTCATAATGGATTGATCTAAAAAAATTGGCACTATTAATAATTTCTTTATATCTTAACAGCAATGTTGTAAAGGATATTAAAAAACTATGAAATTGAAGTTAGATTGTAAATTTATTATAACTAGTGGTGTACTAACCTTGACTGGAGCCTTCGCCCCCATGGGATGGCCCCGGTCTAGCATGATCCATAGACACATCCATATCATCATCATCATCATCCAAAGTCAAATCCTCAACACTGTCTTCATTAATGTCTTCCTCCAAATATTCAGCCTTTGGTTCCAGTAATACTTCAGCGGTAGGCTCGACTTTGGAAACTATATCAGTCTCTCGGGGAATGGGGCCAGGTGGCACTACAGGTTCAGGTGGAGGTAAAGATGACCTTGATGGCATATCTAAAGAATCTTGGGTTCGGTCCTCTTGGCGAGATATAGGAGTTTCTAAAGGTGGTGCCTTTGTTACAGTAGAGGTAGGCACAATAGGAGTGATACTAGCAGGAAGGCTTACAGATGTACTAGGAACAGACTGAGGAGGGAGTTCACTTGAGTTGCTTGTGGTGTCATGACTTTCATGAATAGCACTACTCATACTGCCATCATCACCTCCACTGGATCTACGACGATGCTTCTTACGTTTCCTTGGAACAGGTGAAGAACTTCCCTCTCGAGATGAAATCCCTCTAGGTAATGAGGGTGGAGGGGGGCTATCTGCAGGTAATTCTACAATAGGTGGTTGGGATGAAGAGATAGAACGTTTCTGCTCTATGGTAAGACCAGAGTTATGAGACACCACAGGAGTTCTACTAACAGGGGGAGGAGCATGTTTCCTAATGTCTGGTTTTTTCTCTGGTGGTTCTTTTTCTGTCCCCCCTCCCCCACTGTCTGACAAGCCTTTAATTTGTAGAGATTCAGCTGCCTTTAGAAGTGCTCCAAGTTGATCTTGGGAAATATTTACTTCACCTCGATACATGTAGTCCATCATTGCTTTAAGTTCTTGAAATTTCACATCTTTAAGAATAATAATAGGATGTTTTTCATAATGTAGACTCAGCAACAACTAGAAATAAAATTAAACAAAAATCTTCATGAAATAAAAAAGCAAATTGATCAGATGTCACTTGACAATACACAGAAAATTAAAAAAGAAAATTTTTTTTAGACCTTTACAGAATGATCATAAATATAGGAAGGTGATAGATACTAATAAAAACAAAATGATGCATCATGTTATTCAATTTTTTCTATCATTCTGTCCTGTACCCTCATTCAAATATAATCATTTCAAGAAAGCCCACCAAGGGAAAATGTGCATAAGGGCCAGTTTCATAGTCGAATTTAGTACTCCTCAAGTGCGGTGCTACACTAAGTACATGACGACACCTACCTAAACCAGAATGGAATGGGCCGTTCTCGCATAGGAAACTGGCCCATTCCATTCTGGTCTAGGTAGGTGTCGTATTGTACTTAGTGTAGCGCCGCACTTGAGGAGTACTAAATTCGACTATGAAACTGGCCCTAAGAATCCAATGGACAAGTGACTTCCTTCTATATTTAGTAGCCATTCACTCAAACACAACGTAATATTTGGGCATTGTTGCCTTTATCACACAAAAGGCAACAATATTATTCTACTTGTGTTTAAATGTGTAACTACTTTGGAAGACATGTATTGGATTCTTTCCCTAGGTGGGCTTTATTCATAATTTTTTGCCTAGATAGCTTATTTTTTATCAAATTGTGATATGAAATGGAGAAACTACTGATTAACATGGGAACTGAACTGAACCGCAGTGGAGGCCTGGCATCCTACACATTCAAGTTAATTGCAGATGTCAAAATTAGAAATTTATGCATATGTGAAGTACCCTTAATGTCATGGGGAAACAAGACTTGCCACTGACTAAACTAACTAGGATTGTCAAAACCCAGGTTAGGCCTTTATCATAGGGAAAAATTAAATTTAAAAAATAAAATTTGTGGACTAGTTCATTGGAGAACCCTTAATATTAAGGGATATCAAATTTTTTTTAATCGTAAGAAAAACTTATGAAAACATTTAATAGCCAACAAGTTCAGGCACATTAAAATGGTTTTGGTTTCAGGTTAAAGGCATTGTGAAAACCACACTATCATATCAGATTACATAACATGTTTACAAAAATCAAATAAAAGACAAAAAGTTCAGCTATTTGTAATAAGATAACAAAATTAAAAATGAGACCTTTATTAAAATTTAGAATATTCACATTAACTTTGCAATGTAAATAACTTAAACATGTTTATCCTATGACATGGCCCAATGGATGCAGTGTTACCTATGATTACATTAAGCCTAATGGGTGCAGTGTTACCAACTATTTATGTGTAAATGAAAATGAACTCAATTAGCCTTGCTTCAGGAAATGAAGATGACATTCATTGATTACTCTAGTTTTGGTATCGACGATTTATTTCTTTACCTAATGTATTTCCATGTATGTTGGCTATCGTGGTGACAAATTGTCTGCTTCCCATCATGCCCCATCCTAAATGACCAGGCTATCACTAGTGATAGCCTGTGTTCATGACCAACCCATTCTCAAATAGCAATATTAAACAAAGTTGTGTTTTGATTCCTGCCGTCCTTACCATTTTACGGACAACACTTTCATAATTATCATGGGTTGCATATATGGCAAATTTAAACAAAATTTCGTAAATATTAAGAAATTAATTTAAAATTCTAAATTGTTAAATCATTCATGAAATAGATTCTGGCAACACAAAAACCATTAACTCACCTCAAAATATGGACTGCATGCAGATAATACAACTTTGTGAGCTTTCAGATATTGCCCCTCCGCTGCGAGCGTACAATCGACTAATGTGCCACTCTCCAGTAGAGTATCAAATACAGACACCAATGTACTTTGATGGTTGTTCCATCTCAAACAAAATTGTTGTTCATTGGCCATCTCTACAAGTCCTAAAACAATAAAATCAATACTCTCATTTAAGAAAAGATTAATAGATTACGCCAACATTAAATCACAATGGCGGACTTTCACATGAAATGCTCGGTTTGTCCAAAATGGCTAAATAAAAATTGTGCACAAAAAGTTCAAAACCTAAATTGTTTAAGTTGTGATAAAATAAAATATTCATGGGTCAAATAAAAATGTTAGCATTTTAGTTAAAAACCTCTCAGTGACTAATCTAACTTCACGATGTTTTAACTCAAAATAGTATTATAAAATATATTTTAACTAAATTAATAATTGCATTTCGTAACTAATAAAAGACTAATCTTTGATAACAAATGCCTACCTTCAAATCAAATGAGATAATATGCTTCAAACTCAAAAAAAACTACATTAGCTGGAAAGCTTGACACAGCCGTTTTCAGTCACTCTTGTTCAACAAATGGCGTAGCTGCGAAAGCCGCTTGGGTGTTTCAATTCTACATGGTGGTTTTGTAATAGAACGGAAATTTGGGGAGATAACATTCATCCTTTGCGCACTAACCTGTATTTGGTTTACTGCGCAGAATATTCTGCTCAACTATAGTGTTCACTAAGCTTATACATCCCCCTTTTACCAAATGTTCCGTTCTATATAATTTCATATTTTCAAGATGCAGAAGGAGAAAAGGATACAAGGAAAACGGTGAAAAGTCAAAAGAGAGAGCTGAGAGGAAGAAGTAGGTCCACAACAAAATAGCTTAAAAATCGTCTACTCTGTTTTCTGTTGTACTGTTGGCTACTAAAACTAAGTGTTACAATAAATAAATTGAATTAACAGGTAAGGAAACTTGTTCTCAAGTACTAAAAGCCTTTGATTTGGGTAATATGTCGAGTGCTCTTGCCCAATATTTACTTGAAAATGTAAAGAGAACGCCCTGTAAACTGCTTCCTGTATTCTTTAAAAAAAATTTTTTTTTTAGAACAGGAAGAAAAGTAGGTCTCTGTGTTCGGTATTATTAAATCTCCGTAATATTGACGTGTTTATTTCTACACCTTCGGTTTTTGCACCAACTTTATGTTTTATCATGTTTTTGTAATTCATTATACCACATTATGATAGGATAAAATTAAGTGCAAACGAATTACGCGGTATTCTCAATTAGGCCCTACCATCGTGTGCCCTAGTTACTTTTTCTTAATAATTTATAAGTTAATGGTTCGCTATCTGCCCTCTTTTTTTTTAACTCTTAAAATAGTCCATTTTGGAATAATGTCAGATAATATTCATACCTGAAAAATAGATAAGATACCTAATGTTTCATTTCTTAATTGTTAAAGTTATGGCTCAACAGAGCGATAGCGAAAAGTGAAGTAAAGGAATCGATGATTGACACTCCCCCTTTTCCTAGTCCTTCAATTTTTTTATTTACTTTTTACTGTGTGCGCCCTCTTCCCCTGTAATCTTCCATTATTTTCACCACCCACCATTTATATCAAACGCTAATTATTGTCAAATTATTTTGTTTTTTAAAATTATCTATTTTCTCATTTAATATTATTATTGCAGTAAAAAGGCACCAATCCAGTATATTGAACAAATATACCAGTATTTACTGAATCCTTGAATAAATCACAAGACTTATAGCAAAAATTAATTCAATTATAAGAATATTATTAATTTCCACCCAGGTTTAAAAAAATTTTAAAAATAGTACAATAAGGCCTATTTTATATGTACAGGAAATTTCCAAATTTACAGATTAACAGATCGATGCAGGAAACTATTTCAATCAAACAGCAGGGCTCATAAATGTTAACTTCCAGTTAAAAAATATTTTGTTGTCCACCAATAATTTTTATTGAAACTATTGATGGGATAATTGGTTAGTTAAATCAACTCAACATTTTGAAATTTAGAATTACATTTCCATAATACATAGGAGTCCTACTAGTTGTAGGGGCCTAGTAACTTAGCTTAAGATTTGTTTTCAACCTGGGTTACATCTTACTCAGGGGGTGTACAACAAAGGTATCCTGGGGTTTACATAAACTTATAATATATATGTATATATATTATTTATTTTATAAAGCCTGAATAATCAGAGACAAATTTAACGCTAGCTACAAGAAACCCAGATGTAACGTTATAGATCTGAGAGTGTAATTTCTTTCTTTCCTTGATGTAATAAGCCCATAACTTGCATTATGCACCATCAACTTTGAGGTTACAAAGTTGATGCAAGATTATAATTTGGAAGTAGGCGAACAAAAGAGGTTGAACACTGTTGGCTTAAGATGTCAACATTGAATGTGTAAATAAATTTAAGAGGGGCGAATTTATCACTGAACAAAGGCTTAGCTATGATTTAAAAAGCTAAAATTATTGTTTCGATCAACATTATAATTAGCAACCTCATTATAGTCCTTAGAAATTGCATTAGATTAACATAACTTAAATTGATAGAATAGATCATAACAGCCTATATCATTAAGATTGTAAAAAAATCATTTAAAATAACAAATAATACAGAAACACAAAACCATTCAAAAGTTAGTTTAATGTGCTACACAAGTAAATAATAAAACAAAAAACAATAAATAATTCTCATCTGCTTGGTTAGAAATTCAAAATATTACGAATGAGGGCTGTGCTTCACCTTTAGAAATGATTTTAAATCATAACGAGGAAATTTCAGTAGCTAATTAATGTGGGAGTTGCACAATATTTTTATAATTATGTTTTTACCTATATGCTGAGGTTTTACAAATACTTTAAAAAGGTGAGGTAGGCATTACATGTTGTTCCAAATGAGTCGATAGGAATAAGTAACTGTAATCGTAACGATTTAGTTCAAACCATGCTACTTGTTGGGTGGACACTTTGACAACGTTATGTCTCATCCCTTTCAAGCTCCCTGGTGGGAGGGAGTTAGACGCTAGATTGAGTGGACGTTTGTTTAATTGATTTACCTCTTTTCCTTCATGCTAATTTGGATGGACCTCCTTTAGAGTGCTACCTTTCATATCCCCACCCCATAAGTGTAAATATGTGGACAATGTTGATTAGTAAGACGTGCCAAATTTAAAAAAACAATTTAACACTCGCACAGTATTTAGCCTTTACCAGATTATGTCCCTGTAGTATTGATGATTGAATTAAGCTCCTGCAACCAAATTTATCAACTTTTGTAATTAACATTATTGCCTAAAAGATTATGCAAAAACTTTAAAACGGAATCCTAAAATTTAGTTAAAATTAATGTAGTGTTATTAAATTTAATTCACCTTACACCTCTCTACATATCAAGAGCTACCGGCTTAAATCTCCGGTGCCTCCACGACTTTTATGTGAATCAATGGGTCTGGAGCGGGGTCGAACTCTTCCTCATGAGCATAAATGAGAAGCTTCTCTTGTTTATTGAACTGAGAATAACAGCTGTACGGCTTGTGCTGACCACATGACAACATATATCCACAAATGTTAGCACTCATTGTTTTCCCAGATCTATCATTCAATTTATATGGTCCCTGAACATATCCTATCCAAGCAATTAAAATAAAACCGCAAATATTTATTGTTTTCCCACATCTATCTGTCAGAATTTTTATTCGCTAAGAATGTTAATTCTTGATTGATCATATTTAAGAAAGAGATAAACACAAATGTTTGTATGATTGGTTGTAGTAACGGCGATTAATGTATTTGGATTGTGGTGTATCAAGCTACAGTTACATGTCTTATTAGCTAAACAATGGGTTGGAGGGGATGGAGGATGAAAAGTGCCTCGTCCGACTGGAAAAACTTGCCTGTATGTTAGTGTAACTCATTTCACTTCTCACTATTGTCTGGTTTAGTACGCATTTCATCAAATGTGTTAAATCCTCAAGAGTTGTGGTTGTTAGTCATCGTTATCTTTTAATCGAAACATTTTATCAAATGATGCTTTCTGTGAAACAAGTTTGGACTTTAGAAGAATGACTGTAGGGCCTACATCTTAGGAGAGGTAGACAAAAACCATTCAGAGCAAAGGCTTGACGTAGCCAATCCACCATCTACTTGAAACATGACTATTTTGAAGAAAAGCGAGATCAAAGAGAAGGCTGATAACTGTGCTACATCAGTAAAGAAGAAGAAAACAGGCAAAGTGTTGACCTACAGTGAGCTGGAAAATTTCCTCTTTACCTGGTAGCAGCCTGCCGGAACATCAGGCATTCCTATGGATAAGAGCATTCTGCATGAGAAATAACTCAAAATTGCTGCAACATTGGGGATTGTGAACTTTTAAGCTTCAAACAGCTGGATCTTCCTCTTCAAGCAACGCCATGCCCGGGTATTTAAGTTATTGGCTGGGGATAGTGCTGTTGTAGACACTAACGCCACAAACTTCTGATTTGAGAGGTTTTCAAAGCTGCTGGAGGGGTACAAGACTCGGGACATCTATATTTCAATAGCTTGCCAAACCAAATGTTTGCATTGAAAGAAGATACCAGCCATGGAGGAAAAGGTGTGAAGGAGCGAGTCATGGTACTACTGTACACAAACAGCGATGGCTCAGACAGTCCGCAAAAATGTGTAAAGAAGCTACATGTGACCTGTGCCAACTCGAAAGTGTGGATAAGACTTTCTCTGTGCTCTTCATGCATTATTCAGTGCACAAAGAATTAAAAACCTTCTCTTTGTAGACAATTGTGTAATTTATTCTCCACACACATTCTTTTTGAGGAATGTGAAGGGTTTTTTTTTACCCTTAACTGCATCAGTGTCGTGCACAGCTTCTTGATTCAGGTGTGATCAAGTGTTTCAAGCAGGCTAACAGGAAGCAGCTAGGGCAGATATATGCATGTCTGATGGACGCAGGGAGAGGGGTTCAACTCAAGATAGACATCCTGCAGGCCATTCACTTTGTTTTGGCGTGACAATAAGTGACTCAGTCTACAGTAGAGAACTGTTTTGTAAAGTGTAGCCATGGGAAGAAAAATGGAGCGTTAGGCGTGACAGCGATTAACAGAAGAGGTGATGATGATGGCGTGCAATATGAAGATTAGGTCTGACTGGGGAAAAGCATTGCTGGCATGAACTTTCATATATACGTGTCTGTGGACCAGGTGCTTATGACATGTGGTGTTTTGTGGCGAGTTGAGAAGTAGAAGTTGCTTGGAGAAGGAGCAAGATGGTGGTGACAGGGCTTTTAGGTCCCCTAGTCCCTAAGAGTCTTCTTTTTTTTTTTTTTTTTNGGATTGGGCGGTGACGATCAATTTTCTTTAAGAGACATCCATTACCTCTTTGTCCATTGGCAGCAGTGTAAAGTGTGAACTGTGTTCTTCTTTTCATTGTAAATGCCATATTGTGTTTGTCCCCCTTTTATATGTTTCTATCCACCTTTCCTGTACCTTCTTCCAAATATAATACAATTACCTCATAAAGCGAAAAGAGGTTTTCCTTATAGAGTTATTTCATTATATATTCGCATCCATGTCCTTTTCCTGTGTTTGTCCTTTTTGTTATACCTTTTATTTGTTCCTATCTATGTGTTCTATTATTCTTTACCATTTTCCTTTTTCTCCTCTTTTCTGTTTTTTGGTTTTCTCTTTTAGGAAGTTGCGTTGCGCGTTTCACACTCCTCCCTGATGAGTTCCGATAGAATGAAACCTAGGTCGGGGGATTGGGCGGTGACGATCAATTTTCTTTAAGAGACATCCATTACCTCTTTGTCCATTGGCAGCAGTGTAAAGTGTGAACTGTGTTCTTCTTTTCATTGTATAGGCCATATTGTGTTTGTCCCCCTTTTATATGTTTCTATCCACCTTTCCTATACCTTCTTCCAAATATAATACAATTACCTCATAAAGCGAAAAGAGGTTTTCCTTATAGAGTTAGTAGATTGATGAAAAATACTATATAAGTTAAAGTTGCTTGACCGTCATTGATTTACTATTCTTACAATTCAGCTAACATTTGAATGTGTATTCTTTGACCATGTTCATATTTGAATATAATACATTTTGGTGCATTTAATTACTTTTACCCCATTTAAATAACCTGAATATAACTTGTATTTCAATTGAAAGAGGGTTTGCTAACAAGTGATAAAGCAACAAGGAATCAACGCTAGGCTAAACATTTTGTTTAGAATGAAGAGATACTCAAATCCAGTTACTTTGGTACTCATTACTAGTGACCTGCCTTATTGGTGTAGTTATCTAACACACTTGTTTTGTGTTGAGCTAGACTGCCGAGGATGGGGAGATCAAGGTTTTAATCTCAGGTCTCTGTTTCTTTAGAAAAACACCATGTTAAATCCAGCATTGAGCGAGTAAACTTTAAAATGCTGACATTAACTCGTTAGCTTCTTAAGGTTTGAACATTTGGCAGAAGTTTCCTTTATTGCTCCAGTCCATGGCTCCCAAATTTATTTTGTCTTGATAAATTCAATTGTTTTTATGAAATCCTTCTTTTTGTTTGCTAGGCACTACCACTATACCTCTTACTCTAACTTCGAATGGAGAAACAATCCAATCAGGAATTTGAATATTATCAAGGTCTACGAAGCCATCCTTAAAATATTCCTTCACGTTATAAAGGTGCGTAATTCATTGTTTAAAATATTAAGTTTAGAGGGAAGGCTTTGAGGTCTCAAACTTATACATGTCCACAGATGCTTGGAAACTAATACTCCTTTAACCTTTAATAACATGAATGGTTAGCTATAGCAGTCTTCTTTGAATTTCAAATGAATTAAAATAAAACTCAACTGAAATGTGAGTTTGGCAAGAATTTGTAACTATATCAGAGTTTGACTAGATGGAAACATATATTTTTTTTAAACATAAAACAGATTTGAGTTATGTTAATGTGCTAATTTTTTTATATAAAGCCTTATTTCAAATATAATGAAAAACCTCTAAAGATTTTTCATAGATCTAATTGAACATTAAAGAAGAATCAAAAATGTGTGCCTGCCAATCATTTACATGCTCCACCATCAAGATCAACTTATATTTTACTAATAATTTAAATATTTAATTTGTAACATCATCAATAATAATAATTTCATACTGCAGCAAAATTGCTTTTGTTATAGGCATATACGTTAAAATTTTAAAATTTGACTTAAACTTGTATTCAAAATGTCACTTATTTGTTTTGTTGCTGAATGGGGTACTATCATATAGTAATTTTATTCAAAAATGGGACCAATACCTATTTTTGAAACTGTTTATATATTTTTAATTTTAGTATACCTAAAGTTGGTGGCGCAGAAATGAGGGTTTATGGAGGTAACTTTTACCCCGCCTCTCCAAATAATAGAGAGGGGTAAAAAGTATCACTTTTACCCCCCAACCCCCATAAAAAATAATATAGTAAAACATTACAATAATGTTGAGATCTTTTTGAAACAAGATACAAAGTTGACACCATGTTAACACAGTAAAAATAAAATGTGCTTGGACCACACACTGAAGAGATTTTGAAAACCGATAATGATACCAGCTACCTCAAAGACTTTTTTCAATGCTTATATGAATTAAAAAAAACTATCTTTGCCCCAAGATGAGGCAATATGGACTAAATCGTCTGTGTATACTTAATGCACACCCTGAGAGATTCAAATAGCAAATATAGGGCAAAGTTGTATGGAAACCTACTTAATTTTCAGTGTTTCATAATTTTTAGTTGAACCGCATCAGATATATTTTTTCTTAATTAGTTTTGTGTGTATTAATGCTAATGTTTTGCATGACTAAAATAAATGATAAAAATACACAATGAGACTGTTAAATACAAGTATCCATTCTTATACGCGATCCCACTCTATGCATTTTCTCTATAACACGATTCAAACAAAATACAAATAAAATTCTTGCCCAGCTGTAATTTTGCAGTCACCCTGCCCTGTAAGTTGGTGGCGTGACCTTCTGCGCGCACATTCCAGTGAGGACAATCTTTACGGTACGGTGTGGTGTCAGGGGGATGGTATTGACAACATTGAAGATGCATGAGCAGAAGTTAAACAGTCCTGTATGAAGGGAGTTTGTAAACATATTTTGCCTGAGGTTTCTGATTCTCATGAACACAACCTTTCCAATTCAAGGCATGCCATTTGAGGACATAGACCAGGCAAATGTGGATGGATTGCTCCAATCCCACTCTACAGAACTCACCAAATGGAGAACAACATAAAGGATGAAGAGGAAAAGCCTGTTGTTCTTTTTAAGCTCATTGACAGTGCATTAGAATCATTGAAGAGAATGACCCTAACATGGATAGAAGCGCCAAATCTGCCAGAAAGATTTGAGTTATTTGGTTTGCTACACATAACTCTATAGAGAGGAAGAATGCTGCCCATCAGCTGAGTCTTGGCCATTTCATCAAAAAAGTTGAAAATTTTCAGTCCAACGACTCAGGGCCTTCAAGAGAGCTAGAGCCTGCCATCCAAGGGCAGTCAAGAGATCGAGAGCCTACCGTCCAAGGGCAGTCAAGAGATCGAGAGCCTACCGTCCAAGGGCAGTCAAGAGATCGAGAGCCTACCGTCCAAGCGCAGTCAAGAGATCGAGAGCCTATCGTCCAAGGGCAGTCAAGAGATCGAGAGTCTACCATCCAAGGGCAGTCAAGAGGTCAAGAGCCTGTAGCATTGTATTAGATAAATTTATTAAAAATGCCTTTCCTTACAAATTTCAAGGGATCGAAGATTCACAATAGGTGTAGGCTACTCATAGTATAGTACTAGTTAGATAAATTAATAAAAATTGCATTTATCTATAAGTTTTAGGTTTTTATTTACTTTTTCCCTATCTCACACCTGTTAAAATCAAAAACTGGAATTAACCGGTAATTTGAAGTGTTCTGGAAAAAACGGGAATAAGTCAGGAATTTGATAAATTAAAAAAATATCAGGGAAAATGTGGTTTTACTCAAAATATAATATCTCTAAATCACAATGTGATTCAAACTGTCTTTTTTTGTTTGGTGCTATGAAATATATTTTTTATTTGCTATAATTCCTAGTAGACTTGTGTTATTTGCATCATACCGCAACAATTGACACCATCTTACTAATATAATTTTAAAAAACATAACTTTTTGTTTGAGATGCACTGCAACTGGTAAATAAATTAAGGCAAGTATGTTTGTGTGTTCTTTTTATTTCAACCCGGACAGATTTCTCTGCCAGACTCAATAAAATAAATTCTGTTCATTTTATCTTTTCTTTCAGAAACCACATTATTACATACTCACTTAACTATGTTTAAGGCACATTTTAATTCAAATATAACTATATTTTAAAATAGAAAATATCATCCAAACAAAACTTGTTTAAAGTCTTAAAGCAAACGCTTTCTTTTATCAACTCTTCTCTTTATCAAAACTTAAACGAAAAGTTTTCATGGGTGTTAATTAATTTCATTATTTTTTTCAGTTTTAATTGACACGCTACAAATCATTATGGCAGGGCAGCACTACTGCCTACGCTGGAATAATTATCAATCAAACATGACATCAGTTTTCCACCAGTTGCTGAGAAATGAAGCATTTGTTGACGTTACACTGGCTTGTAATGACTCCTCACTGAAAGCTCACAAGGTTTTTACTCACATATTCAAAAATATTATATTGCAACATACCATAGTTATTTAAGCGACAAGAAGTAAAATATATCACCCACTTCGATGAGGTGCTACCCTCCTAGTAGACTAGACATCTGATGACGGGGGAGATTGAAGTTCAAACCTCAGTCTGGTGTACCAAGAATGTTTTTATGTTCTATCACTTTATGATAGTTAACCACAGTAATTTAGGCCAATATTATTTATATATTTATTGGAGGTCAGACACAAAGTTTATTTATCGTTTTATTCCACTTAAAAATATATTCGCACCACTTTCACAAAAACTTCTAAACAACATAACTTCAAAATGGCGACTGACGAATTTAAACCATATGGTTGAACATGACAGTAGACAAGTTGTTTACAATGATGCAGACACGCAGTTGATGAAAATATTTTACTCGGTTAAATATTATAAAATAAAATAATCGTAAAATCATTTATTGTATGTAAAAAAATGACAACAATTTTCTCTTTTCCAAGTAAATACGATGCCTGTATTAAAAGGTATTGATGTGTGCACTATATTACACAAAATCAATAACGTTCCAAAACAAAGAATAATTAATTTTAATTATGTTTAAAATATTGTTTCAAGTTGGATGAAAAGAAATTATTTAAAAAAAAATGAAATAGTATGAGAAAACTTGAGTTTTTGTTATTTTAAATGTAATATATAACAGGTAATTAAAGATCTTTACATTTATAACAAAACAGATATCTTTTACAAGTGTGGGCAACTCAAAACCTAAACATATGATTTTCGAACTGTCATCCAGGTAAAAACCTATCGTGAACAGTCTATAGAGCAGTCAGATTCAGAATATTTTCACTTCCCAAATGTGACTTCCAGTAGTCATTGAGCCATTCAATATCTGTAACTTTATTTTTATGCGATTATTATTAAGTAAAAGAAAAGGTTAAATGAAGGAAAAAATAAACCTATGCTACTCATGTTTGTGAGGCATAGGGCCATAATTTGCCTTACGTTTAAGATGCTGGTCTTAGTATGCTACTATTCTATGGAATATACGCTTATTATAGTAGGGCCCCACTCATACAGAGAGTTAGGTTCCAGAGCCATGAAACATAGTCTTTGTTTAACTTGCAAATGCATATAAAATCCTAATACGTCAACACTATAATATATTAAGTGCGCAGTAGAGCTAAGCTTGAAAAAAATTATACAAAAGTAAAATGAATACACTATACACACCTTGTTTATCTTAAAATATTTTTGTCCTTAGTTAATGGGATTGGAGATTATAAATGTTCATCATTGGACTATCTTAATCATCTCTGCCTTTTGGATTGCTATTTCCTTTTTCTCAGAATTTCTTTATAAAATTC
The DNA here is from genome assembly GCA_901482245.1 of Timema douglasi. Classification (NCBI taxonomy): domain Eukaryota; kingdom Metazoa; phylum Arthropoda; class Insecta; order Phasmatodea; family Timematidae; genus Timema; species Timema douglasi. The sequence goes on from CABEEJ010000182.1 coordinate 27,616, forward strand.
TATATCATTATGAAGTTTTGCATTCACTCGAGAACTTATTTCTCGTCGGTTTTCTCAAAATCTGCCATCCCCAATTTTCTACAGCTGATAGCTTCTTTAATTTCCATGACAAGTCATTTATTTAAGGAAAGTATGATTATCTTCATTTGACTCCTCTTCACAAAACATGTTTCTTTAATCAACATTCAGAATAAGATCTTAATCTGTTACCTGGTCTTGTGATGAGAAGCAAGAAATTCTGTCACATATTCAGGCTTGACTTCAAATTCTAATCCCCATGACATCTCTACAACATTTGTAGTGTCTTCCTCCATTGGATTCTCAAAGCTTTCAAAACGATCCAGAAGTTTTCGATGGTTCTTAGATTATCCAGCAAAATGCAGCCTTTCCAAAATGCTTGTAATTTATTTTGTCTAAATCCACTTACTGTATCACAGTCTAATGGCATTTATAGGATTAGTGAAAGTTCTTATTAGGGGATAGGATCCAAACTCTTGTGATTACACCTTGGTCCATAGACTGCAACAAGTGGTTAAGAAAATAACATTTATCTCCTTGTACATACCAAATAGGGCTCTGGGATGGCTAGGCACATTGTTATTACGTTCATGCGGTCAAACAATGGTTGTCATTTCATTACTATACGAAAAATAAATAAGTAGTCCCGCGGAAAGGTGACGTTTTAGTTAATTGACGAAATAGTAATTATGATAATAAAGGAATAGGAGGCCACTGAAAATATAGACTTTTTATTGCGTCATAAAATTATAATTATTAAAATCTCATTACACATGAAGTCGATTGCTAGGTTACAGCTTCAAGTAATTTAAACCTGTCCAGTCTCATAAAACAAATAGGACACATCCAGTCTCTGCATCAAATAGGATGTGATTAAGTTCAAGCTACAGAAGCCACTTCACTTCTAATGAATTTGCTTGGGCAAAAACCTCCTAGATTCTTGAACCTCGAATTCAAAATCAACTAAATTGCTTTTCTTCTACCAACCAGATGTTGTAAGAAAGCGGGAACATTTATAAAGGGATGAAATCTAAATGTGCTTGTTTCATAATGTTCGACCAGGAAATGAATATGACCTTGACATATACCAACAATATATAAATATAGTTGTCATCCAATCTTTTGAATTGGGATTTCTAATAAAGAGAGAGGCCAGCTTTTTGTTTGGTTCTTAAACCCTAGGACTTTCTGAGTGATAAATGATGATAGGCTTAACTTGCCATCACCAACTGCATTAGCACCTAGCTAAAGAGTTAATTTATCTTCTGCAATTTTGAATCCCGACATTTATTTCTCCTTTTAAGTAATAAAAGTCCTAGACCGCATCTTCATCCAGTAACCAGATGTTTTGTCCACATTAAAAATCTGCTGTTTGACATCTGATATACAGTTTATGTTGATAACTTTATGCATTTACTGAATGAGAATGGGATGCTTCACCCTGCACTGATGTTGTGTAGATGGCTTCTTTCCTTAAATCTATTAAACCAGCCGGTTCTTTCCATCACTTAGCCTTCATTGCATTGAATAGGCCTAGGGCCTTGCCCTGGCTGGGCTTAAAGGCATACCGTGTTTGGTTTGATCTTAGATCAACATCCAATAAAGTTTTTCCCTTGCCAGCTTAACCTTAGCGTTCACTGATGTAACACTTTTAATTTCTCACGACACTTTATTAATACTGTTTGGTGAGCCTTAGTCTATTACCTATCTCAGCCAAAAACATGCTTATTAATTAAATTTCATCATTTCTAACTTGAAATCGATAGTAAAAGGCCTGCGACTTCTCTTTATATCACATATACACTTAAAAGTAATTGTATTTTTTAAGAGAGATTTTATATATAAATATAATAGTCTAATTTATTAAAAAAAAGTTTAATAGCTTGGAAAGCTGTCAAAATACAAAGACACACAAAGTGCACAAATATTGTAAACGTAATGGATTAAAGATATAAAATGGTGGCCAATACCATTCTCAGACTCTGCTGTTGCGCATGTCATGAGGACAGGTGCCAAACATAGCGAGCATGAATATAATCGAAAACTGACGTATCATCTGGAAAGTACACACAATGGTTCTCCCCTTTAGATAAATTGTACTTCTTTATCTGAATTTATATCAAACTATATACTAAAATTTGTATAATGTTATATTTGTTTTGTTTTTTAACTTTGGTTTCAGGTTGTGTTGTCTGCATGCTCATCATACTTCCAGAAGCTCTTACTAGAGAATCCATGTAAACATCCAACTATAATAATGCCTCAAGATGTTTGCTTTAGTGACTTGAAATTCATTATAGAGTTTGTGTATAGAGGAGAAATAGATGTGTCGCAAGCTGAATTACAGGTAAGCCACATCAACTTATGTTAAAACTTCTAGTTCAATTTTGAAAAACTATATTTTTTCCACAGGTGAAGAAGAAAGATGATTTTTATTTTAGGTAAACAATTTTATAACTTATGATTTAAAAAAAAATTGTTTTGTAAATTAAAATAATAAACATTGTGATTACATAAACTTCAAAAATGAATGACAAGCATAGCTCAAAGGTAGGGGTCTGCGAGCTTTGGTTTTTTCATTCTCGAGTCGAGTTTGGATATATTCATAATTTTAAAATGTTAAGAGTATATATTTAATTTAAATGTAAATAGGTACCGATATCACATCTTTAAAATTCCAGATTTATAAATATAAATACTTTTAGAAAAAAAAGTTAGTAAATGGGAATATTGGTTTTTAAATTAGAAATAACACTTAAGATAAAAACACAATTCAAAAAAAGTAATGAAATGAATAATTGCATGGTAGCTTGGAAATGTACAATGAGATAGTGTAGAAACTCTGCACACTAATGTAAGGTAAGTGATAGTAAACACGCACAAAACTGTAAAGGAAGTCTACCTTAAATGATAGGTTAGGTCTGGATAGAAAAACACAACTCTCTTCATTTCTTCAAACCCTTTTACACTTCCCACTTCTTAAAAATATCCACAGTAGCAGATTGTTTTGATTTTTCAGAAATATTACGTTTTCATTAATGTCTCTTCATATGAAAAATAAATATTTCCAAAAATTCAAAACAATGTGCTACTGTGGAAGTTTGAAAAAGTGGAAAGTGTAAAAATGTAAGACGAAATAAAGAAGTGTGTTTATATCTAGGCCTAAGCTAACTTTCCTTTCAGGCAGGCTTCCTTTACTACTACTCATTCGGGTTAAAATCACTTACACTAATGTGTAATGGTAGAGTGATTGTGAGATGAAATGGAGGACCTACAGTTTAACGTGGAATCCGAACCACGGTGGAGATCTTGTCAGAGGTGAAGGAAGGGTTTGGTAATCAGATAGATCTGTGCCGGGACCGAGGATTGAACCCCGGACCCCAGCACAGAAGTATGACACCTTACCCCTAGACCGCCAGGTCACCCTCCTTTACTATCACTTTACATTATTGTAGAATGTTTCTACACTATTTGATAGAAAATTAATAAAAACTATGTTTTAATAAACTAATATTTCCCTAAAATATGCTTCAGTAACTTAATTTACCCTATAAGAAAACATGAACATCATAAACAGTTATAAATTTTGAAGTGCTTCATATTTCATTTACTATTCCTTAGTGTAATTGTTCATGATCATGTACAGTACGGTGTTCCATTTCCATTCCTCTATACACAGTTGCATATGTGTGTTATATGGGCTCTCGCTAGACATTGTTGTATTGGGATATTTATTTCACTTCAATGTTTAATGCTTATATAAGTTGATGTTCATACTTTGAAATTAAAAATAATATGACAAGTAGTATTTTTAGCAAACAATGTGAAATAGTAAATGCTTTTTTAATATAAATATGGTAAGTTTGGTAAAATATATATTGCGTTAAATAAGATCAACATTGATTTTAGACAGGTTAACCAACATAATTCTATAACTAAATAGTGACTAAACTAGTGCTAGTTTTGTAACTTAACATATTAATTGATATGAGTTTTAAATATCCTAAGTTCGAAAACATTTAACATAATTATATATTCTTAATATTACATTTTTAATCTAATATAAATTATTATTTTAGAAAGGATCTAGGTATAAATTGTAAAAATAATCATTCAATTATTTAGTAATCTACTTAGTTATGTTTACTTTCATTGTTTTTTCATGGCAATACAAGTAAACAACTTAAATTAAGTGTAATTCAAAATGGATGACAATATTGAATAAATTTACCGGTTGAAAGTTGTTTTAAAGCTCTCTTATATTATTAATGTGAACATTGATATTAATTTTTAACCACTTGTTAAGTCACCGAATGGTTTATAAGTGGAAATGCCAATATTATCTCAATTAAATAGCCTATGTCTATTATTGCGTTTGGGTGACCTGGCGGTCTAGGGGTAAGGTGTCAGACTTCTGTGCTGGCGGCCGGGGTTCAATCCTCGGTCCCGGCACAGATTTATCTGATTACGAAACCCTTCCTTCACCTCTGACAAGACATCTTGTGAATGTGGGGAATGCCAGGCCTCCACCGTGGTTCGGATTCCATGTTAAACTGTAGGTCCTCCATTTCATCTCACAATCACCCTACCATTACACATTAGCGTAAATGTGTATCGACCGAACGGGTAGTAAGACGCGGTGCTAATAATAATAATAAAAAACTATTGTGTTTGAAAAATTGATTATTAAGTACATCATGTAAAAGCTTGAAAATGATGAGCCTACAAAACTTTTGATATCGATCTCTAGCTTATAGGACAAGCTTGACTCGAATCTCGAAATCCGATTACTCGCAGAGTCCTACTTAAAGGCTTTCCACCCTGGACTTGATTTCACCCTATGGAACCATTAGATACATCAATGCAACTATGAAATATGTGCCTAGATATATATATATTCACTTAACAGAACAGGCACAGTTTGGGAGCAAATTTATGTCCATTCAAGAGTACACACATCTTTAAAATCATGTGCCTTCTATAGTTAAAATTCTGGAATATTATTATAGTTTTAATAATCCTCAGTTAAAAGCTGTCCACCAATTAATGATAAGGAATATAAAATAATACATTTCTTGAAAGCACACATTATGTTTTAATCTAGCTTTAAATGTAGTTTTAACAAATCGATTCCTCGTATGATATTGTTCCATTTACAGTCATATTCCATTCCATTCCATAAGACAAAAAACAACATAAAACAAATTGTGGAATCTTATTCTAGATCCAAAGAGGTTTTCTATCCCACGAAATCCAAAGATATTTTTTTATATTATGGTGTGTGAGTAATTTGGAATTAAATTCTTCACACAAATTGGTCCCAAATGAGTGCAAATGATGACATTTCTCTGATATCATCATGGTTTTTGCCATCAATTTGCTCCTTGGTTAGTGAATAGAGGAAAATTAGCATATTTAGCACAAATTTTTGCCATTTCTGTACTTGCATCTGAAAAGATTGGTACCTTTTGTTGAGTCCAGGTCCTGAACAATTGTTTTAGCTTTTAATTTTATACACACACATTTTCAATATATAATTGATATTGTTTACTATTGTAATTCTTTTGATTCATATTTATTTCACAGTCACTTCTAAAGACTGCCGATCAGCTAAAGATAAAAGGCCTGTGCGAGGTGCCCGAGGGTAAGGAAGGGGCCAACTATTCATCAGCGGAGGTGACTCCTTTACCCATTCTATCCCGTCGCTCATTTACCAAACTACGCCGACTCTCTGGATCGAAACGTCCACGTGGACCAGAACCAGTGCGAAGGGCCATCTTTAAGGAGTGTGATGGAGAGCATGAACATCACGATCATCATGACCACTCGCTCCCTTCACCGCCCCTACATTCTGTTACTCATCCAGCAGGTCCTTACTTGGGTAAGGTTTATCAATTTATTGGATGGTTCTTCTTTTTGTGTTGTACATGTACACCCCTATTCATTTTGAAAATGTCTTAAATTATAACTTTGAAAGTAAAGTCCACTCTAACTAACTGGTAAAATGAATTAGCCACAAGATTTTATTATAAAAATTTTCATAAAAAAAATAGAAAAATTACCTGTTAAATTTCATCTTCTATAAAAATAAAAGCTTGTCTCCACTTATAGGCTATTGTTGTTGTAATTTTTATTTTTAGTTTATTTTAATGGTTTAAAGGCATACTCACTATCTTTTTAATGAACTGATAATGAAATAGACTTTAGCCGGTTTGCAAAAACAAAGCTGTGTGTGACTCTACTGCAACCCCCCCTCCCCCCCTTTCCTATATTAGGGTGAGGATGACCGGAAAATCAGGCGAAATGGCCTAATTTTAATAACATATTTTTATTTGTCATAAACAATGAAAATGTACACATTATAGAAAGTAAACAAACATAGAGCGTGAAGCGCGTCTTCCTTCCTAGCGAAAAGTAGTTCCATTTAGAATACAGATACCATAACTCCATAATGCAACAATGTGTGATGAACATAATTAAACATATCAGACCAAAATCCCATTTGACTTATAACAAAGTCTATAGTCCTAGGTTCGAAGACCATCCAATCCAATGAGGTGATCTTTCAAGTTTATGATATTCAAAGGTCCCAGGTAACACACAGGCGTTAAGCATGTTACAGTTTTTTATTGTATTGTAAAAGTTCATTGTGGTCAGAGAAAATTCTTTTGGCTCTAATGGCTAGGCTATGTGGGAGTGATCTCTTTGTGCTCATAGGGTGGCAGCTGTCATAGTGGAGGTATTGTTGATGGTTGGTTTCCTTGGTGTGCACAGTTGTTTTAAGGTGTCCCTGATGGAGTGTGATGTTTACATCCAGCCAATCTACGCAACTTACTTGTAAAACCCAAACTGCCAGACCCCACTATTCAACCCGAACCCAAACAAATATCAGGTTCCTTTCCCTGCAACCGCACCCCCTGCAAAACCTGCACAATACATAAACCAACAAATTCATTATCCAGCAACATAACTAAAATAAATTATCCTATAAAAGGCCACAGTACTTGTGATTCTGAAAACCTCATCTACTAACTGGAATGCAACCAGTGTCAAGCACAGTACATTGGTCTCACAACAGAAACACTAAGAAAGAGAATGAATGGTCATCGACATGACACAAAAATGAAAAATAAAGAGAAGCCTGTAGCAGCACATACCGAAACCCATAATTGTGACTTTAATAACTGTTACACAACCAAGGTGGTCAAATCCCTGAACAAAGCAATATGCAACCCTTCACAATTAAGGATATGGGAACTGGCCCATCAATATATCATCAAATCCAGACAAGCCCCCAACCTCAACCTTAGATAATTCCTCTCCTTCCTACCAGCACACTTATTAGATTCAATATAACATTATTTATAGTGCTGCTATTTATTCAATGATTACATTCAATATAACATTATTCATAGTGCTGCTATCTATACAGTGATGTCATAACTGAAAAAAGTCAGCTGTGGACAGTCAACCTTCCAGTTCAACCAAAAGCATCAGTCTACTCTCCTGACCTGATGATACTATTAATCAATCTTTATTTCAGATTTTGTTTAAAACAATCTGTTACAGGTATGACGATGGATGTAAGTGGCATTACAGAACTATCAATTCGACCTGGAGTGCTCGACAACAGAGTCCCTGAATGTGTAACAGTAGCCACATCTACCGAGGATGATCAGATGGAACTGCCTATAGTAGTTTTAGAGACGAGACCCCCTCCAACTTTACAGGTTAGTCGATTGAATTATTAGTTTCAATCATGATAGCAATCAAACTTTTGGCAGCATATTCAATTTCTCAATAATTGATTTAATACTTCATAATTATTATTTTTCATTTAATATAGGTGACTGGTGCAACATCTTTATTGTAGTATACATATTTATTCTGAAAATTTAAAAATAACATTTGTCAGATGTCCATATCAAAATTTTAAACAATTACCAATTATTATAAATCAAATAGACGATGTTTCTAACCTATTTGATAAAAATAATTTAAATTAGTAAATTCCTATTGAAAATGTGGTTTTACATTCAAGTATGCAAAATGCAAAAAATTATTTCAAAACATTGTTATTTGAGCTGGTATTGATAAAAAAAAAAAGACTTGATTCAAAACAAAATTTCAGGAAATTGAGAGGAATCTACAGTTTTTTAGACAGCAGGTTTCACCTAAACCAAATTTTTTAAATTTGTTGATAAGTTTTTGACAGAAATTTAAATTTAAAAATTGCATTGTGGATGTTTAACTGGTCAGTGTATAGATTATATTTCCTTCAATTAAAACATTATTATTATTATTAGAAAGGGTACAATAATGGGGTGATTAATAAAGTTCTCATTTTATAATATGGAAGGCCTACTTTTGTTTGTGGGATGATTAGTACTCAACCCAAAATTTGGTTGGATTCTAAACAATTCCACTGTCAGCTGAAAGCCTAGGCATCACTGAAATGGCTTATTAGGGAAATTAGGAGTGCAGTAGTTTTCTGTTGCTTTCCTCACTGAGCCAGAATATACTATCGCACCTCTGTCTGCCAAGCCACCAACTGACACTTTCACTTTGTTCATCACAAGAACTGACTGTTTACTAAATGTTATTATTAGTATTAGTATCAGTTCATACCGCTGCCATTTTAATGTTGTACTACAGTAAATTTACTAAAACAACACAACAGCAATGAATGATAAAATTAGTTCTTGACCCCTTTAAATGTTATATAGGTTTGACACCCCTTAAAGTGTTTTCAAGGTTTGATACCTTTCAAATGTTCTCTAGACTTGACATCCCTTAAATGTTATATAGGTTTGACACCCCTTAAATGTTATATAGGTTTGACACCCCTTAAAGTGTTTTCAAGGTTTGAAACCCCTTAAATGTTATTTAGGTTTGACACCGCTTAAATGTTCTCTAGTCTAGACACCCCTTAAAATGTTTTTTAGGCTTGAAACCTTTTAAATGGTCTTTATGTTGTCTAGGTTTGAAACCCCATAAATATTTTCTAGGCTTGAAACCTTTTAAATGGTCTTTATCTTTGACACTCCTTTAAGTTTTCTATGTTTTAAACCCCTTTAATGCTCTCTAGGCTTATCCCCCTTAAATGTTTCTAGGTATTAAACTCCTTAAATGTTCTCTATGGTTTTGCTTTTTCTTAATCTCAAAGACCTACCCCCTCCATCATACTCTTCACACTCACTAATACTTTACCTGAATAAACACAAAATAAATATATATATTTTAAAATGTACCCAAGCACCAAAATGGTGGTGAGTAGTTAAATAGTTCCTTGTGTCTTTATTTTGGTCTTGTTAAAACTAAAACTGTAAATAAAGCAGTTTTTTTTTAATTTATTTTTTGTCAAATTGGAGGGTTTTGAACACCTCCCACCCCCACCCCCATGGCTAGGCCTTGAGTATTACCCACAACCACGTGTAATGTCACAATCGCTGTTGGAAACTTAACATGGCAGTTGATCAGTGTTTGGAGACCTCTGGCAAGCACTTTCATTTGTAGAGAGAGCATGAGTCACATGGCTCCCAACTGTTTAACTCTCCACCAGCTTTTATAAACCAACCCTTAGGCAGGCCACAACATCTTCCCCTTATTGAACAGAGGACAAGAGTATGTTTAACTCCCAAGTCACTACCCGCAAACATACTGGCCTAGACAGCGGGACTTTAAAGAGATTTATGACACATTCTTACACCTGTAGCATTTTTCAACAAGATAGTTCCACACAAGTCCATCATTTGATCAACATATTTAAAGAAGATTTTGGAGGATGTAGTTTCAACGGAAATTTATTTTTAATGTTCTTCTTTCACGGGAAGTGTCTTAAATATAAGGATTACAGAAATAGTCCAGAAAGTATTACCGAGTTAAAAAATTATGGTGAAAAGTTACAAGCAAATATAATTTATGTGAATAGTATGTAAAATATTTGCCATTAAAGTGAATATTGTATGTTTAGCACAGCTCCATAAATACTTAATGATGTAATCTTAACACTGATCCAATTATCCTTGATTTGAAAGTTCTTCTTTCATAAATAATGTTTTCTGAAAACATGATCAACTTTAATGGCACAGCACTAGTATAGTCAGTCACCTGGTAATCATGAATCTTAATTCTAGGCTCACACCTAAAAAAATACAATATAGGCGTAACATTATAGATAACAATGTTAAACGCACCATGGTCTCCGCCCATATCCACGTGTCTCCTCTAGTGCAGTTAAAAAAACTTTAAAACACCTGAAATACTAGTAAAATACATTTTTTATTTGAGTGAATTGAATAGGAATTTGCATAATAATTTAGTTTGCTGCCCTTCTTAACAGTTTAGAGGATTCTTTTCCCTATAGAATATACCTGTGTTAGAGGTTGATCTAATTTTTGTATCTGGATCAATAGAGTGACCCAAAATAAACTTTTTTATTACTCTGAACTTATTTATAGTCAGAAATCTGAGAGTGGCTTTGGAAGTAGACATACTTTTACACCTATCATATCATAGAATTAGAAACACCTCGGCCAATTGCATTTAAGATTCTCAGCCTGCATATGTCCACTATTTGGTCACAAGTCATTTGGAGTATCAGACACAATATGTCACAAATATCCACAACATAAATGTTTACAAATTGTAGTTGAGCATTAGTTCATCTACAAACAACTAGTTAATAATTTAGTGTTTTAAACAAATATGTATTTTATGTGGAATTGTTTGTGTGCATACTTGAGAAGGAATAAATGTGAAACCACTTTCTAAGTATTGGGAAAGAGACCATTAGGACAAGCTAGACGCAGATGGGAGGATAACGTTAGAATATATCTGGAAGAGATAGCATGTTATGAGGTGGAGTGGATAGAACTAGCTCGAGGTAGGGGAAGGGTGGAGTGGATAGAACTAGCTCGAGGTAGGGGAAGGGTGGAGTGGATAGAACTAGCTCGAGGTAGGGGAAGGGTGGACTGTATAGAACTAGCTCGAGGTAGGGGAAGGGTGGACTGGATAGAACTAGCTCGAGGTAGGGGAAGGGTGGACTGGATAGAACTAGCTCAAGGTAGGGGAAGGGTGGACTGGATAGAACTAGCTCGAGATATGGATGGTGTGTAGTTTTGTAAGTGTGGCAATGAACTTTTTGAGTTTTTTTCTAACAGGGTTTCACACATATTATTTAGACAGGCTTGTTTTTTAAAGATAAAATGAACCTTTATGTAAACCTGTATGTATAACTTATTTATCCCAAAAGATTCATCTGTGATGTAATTGAGCTAAAATAAGAGAAACAAATTACTTTTACTATTTTATACAGCCTTCCATCACAAGTCATCATTATCAATCATCTATCCAATTAAATTATTATGGCAAACCATTTATTATACACTATCTTAGTAAAAACAAGTATGATTTGTTTTATTTTGATTCATACGTTATCTTTTCTTTTTAATTCTAATGACTTGCTAATTGTGTGATCTACTAGACATTTTTGCTTGTTCTATTGGTGTAGAATACAAATTTAGCTGCATAGTTTGGAGAAGAACACTGATATAAATTATTGAAATGAAAATTAGGCTTAATAGTAACACATGAGACAACCTGAAATTTATTTCCCCGCAAGTAGTTATTCATCAATTAGTTGAGTTTTCTTTGTGTTAAAATTTTTTAAGCAAACAGTTGACTTTACTGGTTTTATTTATTCCATAATGTTGGTAATTTTAATTCATTCAAAGCTTTAGCAAAGTCACAAAATACACTTTAATATTATTTTTGCTTTTAAGTCTTATATAATTTTGTATATAAGAAGGTATCATCCCTTGTCATGTATTTTCTCAATCCTATACAAATGTTCTGAGTATGTAATTTGGTTGTAAATAAATCTTTCAAATAATTTTTAACATGTTGTCATAAGAGATAATACATAAAAGTAGTAATGGTTTGTATTTAATGCCTTAAACTTATAAGACTTTACTGTAGTTTTAAATCTATAACCTTCATAACATATTGTTTCAAAGCTTCTAAAAGGAGGTTATGCTGATGGTTCCCAAACTTTGGATCCCACCACCAGAGAGCAGCTGCAAAGTATGTTAGTTTTAATACACTCACTGATTTTCGAGCAAATGGTTATAACCAAATAAATAGAAATATTTAATGAATCCGGTGACCTGGCGGTCTAGGGGTAAGGTGTCAGACTTCTGTGCTGGCAGCCGGGGTTCGATCTTCGGTCCCGGCAAAGATTTATCTGATTACCAAACCCTTCCTTCACCTCTGACAAGACATCTTGTGAATGTGAGGGAATGCCAGGCCTCCACCGTAGTTTGGATTCCACGTTAAACTGTAGGTCCTTCATTTCATCCCACAATCACCCAACTATTACACATTAGCGTAAGTGCGTATAACCCGAACGGGTAGTAAGACGCGACGCTAATCATAATTTAATGAATCCATAGTTTGTGAAAGTCTTTTGTCACTATTCCAAGGAAAGAAAACATGAAGGGCATCCATCTCTGTGATCTAATGGATAATATATTGGTTTCCAATGAACAAATTTGGTAGCTTACACACAAAATAAGTTTATTATTGATTGAGTTGAGTTTTAACTATACTATAGAATCAAAAAACCTTATTTGGATATCCCGAGAAACGATTTTGTCCACAGTCATCAATTTGTATCTAATTGACATATTGTGATTAAACTTTGGTACTCGCAGAGAAAACCCCAAAGAGTTTAGTGGTTAATATTCTATCTAATTTCTACCCTAGAAGTGCCCGAAGCTTTAAAAGAATACATTATTTCTTGCAGGTAGTAACAGATTACTTAAAATCTATTACATTTTCAATTTATTTTTTAAATTAAAAAAGGAGGGGTGGGGGTCACAAGATGAATATAAAAAGTGGGTGCTATAGTTTAATAGTTTAGAAATCGTTGCCTATATGGATTCCTAGATTATCTAGTTAATACATATTGGAATAATTTAAAGAAGTCCGGAGGAAGTCCATAAGATTTTTGTAAATCATAGGAATGCTAAGATATATTTGCAATCATTTCTCAAAATACAGGCTATAAAGGTGTAAACCATTGTCTACAAAGCATGATACTGTTAATATAATTAACAAATCTGTCTTTAACAATTCTTGCGTTAAGAATATAATGGTGTATACATTTAAAATAACCTTGTTGCTTTACTTAATCTATGGCATTAGGAACTTGAAAGTTCAATGCCACAGTAGGCCACCTATCCCGATCTTGGTTAGTTCTATCCAGTTCAATTCATTATACCCCATCTTTTTCAGGTTTATTCTAATGTTACTCTCCCATCTGCATCTAATTCTTCCCATTGGGATTGCCAGACAGTACCCTGAACAAGGTTCTAGAATCTCCCATTCACAGTAATCTATGATATTTGATTATACTAACAATGTCTTGTGATGAGTACAAGGCATGTAAGTCATCATTATGTAGTTTTTCCACTCCCAGTAACTTCATCCCATTTTGGACCAGCACCTGTTTTCAAACATCCTAAATTGGTTTTCGTCATATAAGGTAAGAGACTATGTTTCACACCCATATACATTAACCGGTAAATTTATTGCTATGTATATTCTGAGTTTTACATTTCTTGAAATCAGACAAAATGTCAACATCTTATTGACCGAATAATAGCATGTATTTCTTGACTGTATTATTATTCTAACTTCCACTCTTATATCATTATTTCTAGTTAAAATTGATCTTATATATTTAAACTCCTTAACCATGTCAAATGATTTGTTGTTCAAGTAACCTCTAAATTATCATTCTCAATCTGTGTTCTTTGTGTTACCATAATATACTTAGTATTTTCAGTGTTCACTTCTAAATCTATTTCCTTACTAGCCTCTAGTGAAATGTCTGCATTTCTTGCAAAACCTTCCTATTACCTAACAAAACTAAATCATCTATGTATCCTAATATCTGCATTGTACCATTTAATGTCAACCCTTCCCCACTCTCTTTTAACCTAACAGCGTACTCTAAGGCTAGATTAAAGAGTAATGGGGAAACTGCATCTCCTTGTTTTAATCCACTATGTATATCAAAAGTATCTGATAGATGACATCCAACCCGTACCCTGCCACGGGTATCAGTCAAACATACCTCTTTTAGCTTGACAGGTTTTTTTGGGTATCCGAAACCTAACCAAAGTTTAATATAATTTATTACTTTTAACTGAATCATTGTCCTTTTTAAAATCTCTGTTTAATAGATGAGCTGTCATGTTGTATTCTCACTTTTTTCTAATATTTGCCTTATAGTACAAATATGGTTCTTAAATCTATTTTGTAGAAATCCACAATAATGATACTCAATTATTTCTTGTGCATCTGGTGTCAATCTCATTAAAATTATGTGAAATAGAATTGAATGGTGTATTGGTAGTAGTGAGATACTTCCATAGTCATATTACACTCCATGATCAAATTAACATTTGCATAACATAAAGAATCAAAGTATGTGATCGGGATTCACATAATCTAACATTAAAACTTAAGGAAAACACAATTATATTGAAATGTTTTAAAACGAATTTCTCACTAAAATGGAACTCAAGTAGCTAGGATTGATTTGGTTGCAAGTACTTGCAACAGAAACATATTCGATCTACCAGATTAGAGTGAAAGAAGAGGCTACAAACAAACTCTACCATGAAGTAGCCAGAACCCCAAACAAAAGAAGTACTAAATAGCGGGAGGATGTTACTCATAACATGATTGGCTGGTAGGATCACATGATACATGTCACTTAACAAAACATAGTGTTAAATTTTTCTCCTGAACAACTTTTAGATTAGGTTAGTCCCAATCCTGTTATTAGGAGGTTGTCTGTTATTGTTTTCAATGACTTAAAACTAATTATATCCCAATGATTAAAATATATAAAAACAAGTTTTGATACATTGTTATTGACGACCATATTATACTCAACATATTATTGATGGCACTTTTTATTAGTATTTCTTTGTTCAGGGTTCCCCACTCCCTCGCCTCTGCGCTATATTTTCTATACCTTGAACAAATATGGACACTATTTCAAACCCATGTATTTTCTCTTTCAAGTAAAATGATTAAGATAATCTGCACCATCGATGGGATTATTTTTATTAATCCCTTTTCTTTCCTAACTAAATGTCTAAACCATTTTATCTTTTACACATTAATACAGGGGTTAATAATATGTTAAGGGAGCCAATGTTTCCCTGAAAACCATATAACTCAAAATAAAATTTGAACATTTTTATGGAGGCCAGAGGAAATAGAGATCATTATTACATGGTTTTAAAAATTCAAATTTAAACATACTTTCATTTATACAATTACTTATATAGACCTACCTTACACAAAATGAAGTTTTCTCCAATAAAATGGCAGCCTTCTCATTTCCTTGTGAAGTTTGGCAATGACCCTTGGACATCTTATAAATCTTAGATCAAAAACTAGAAGATACTTTGATAAAGTGGTACTTTCTTCCTGTCCAAAGATTACTCTAGAAAACATGAAGCTTTTTTGATAGGTGGCCAACCCAAGACATAAAAACTTTAGGAAATAGTGTCATACTTAATGTTGTGTTTTTTTAATGTGTCATCTATCACTGATTCAACTCATTCACAGACTGCTTCGGTGCATATTTCCATGCAATTCTCCATTCTCCAAGAATTAAAGATGTACAAGGAATGTTTGAAACACAAATTATCAAGTTCGATTTAACTTCCATAGACCGTAGCTTACTGGGGAGGAAAATTGAGTTTAATAGCCTCTATTAAGGTTTTAAATTGAGAATCTACTACATCGATAATTAATGCACATCACGATTTTCACTTACCCAGGTTGTTAGTGTTTGTAATGACTTTAATTTAATACTTATTAAATACTTGCTGCTGAAACTTAGGCATATTTTTACAGTTGGATTGCATTCTATGTTCTAGTGTCTCCAATAACATTTTACACGGGAATTCCAACTTTTTCCTTGCACTTTTAAGTTGTATACATCAAGTGTACCAAATGTACTTAACAACTCCACACCTTCTACAGCAATTCACTAGTCATCTTGTTTAATATTCTGGGAATGGATTAAATACTGGTCATCTTCATTTACCAATAAGCGGTCCTGATAAATGTTGTCTTTCTGGAAATCCTTTACTTATTGAGTGATGGGAATTTTTCTTTGGAAAATTTCGACTCTTTAATTTCATTATTATCTCATAAAGTGTGCTTTGCAAAGAAGCATAAGAAACAAAGATTGTTAAAATACAGGCATTTACATTCTAACATACAATTGAATTTTGTGACCAACTCTTTTATAGACGACAAGCAGCTGAAAAATAAAACTTGGCTTTGAAAACTTTCTCATTTTCAATGAGAAGTCTTATAGCATCACTATTCTTGCCTTTTTATATACTCTCGGTGCACTACTTTAGTAGGCCAATTTGGTAAAGCTTAAAATCTATCTGAAATATTTAGTAAATTCTTGAGTTGACTTTGAACAAAATGAATTTCTTATTTTGATTTAGGATTTCTTGCGTCCACTTCTATATTTTATCCACATAATGCAAGGATTCATTCATAGCCAATACATCACTTTTAATCATTCATTATATTACCTATAACTTGAACTTTATCACAGATACACATAGAAAGTAAAAAGTCTTTTTTTAGTGCACTTACTCTTTGCAACTTTACTCATCCTAAGATATATTTTATATTTAAATCATTATAATATGCTGAAAGTTAAAACACAAGTACCAAACTTATGTGTAAACATTAATGTGCCAGAGCTGAGCTAAGCACCAATGAATACTGAGAGTCGAAAATGTCTACTAATGACCTCTCGAAAAGGCAAACCACAGCTGTTTGAAATCTATACCTAATGTCTAGTATACACTGGGTGATAGTCGCCAGATAAAAGTATCCAGCGACTTGACAACATCAACTTGTATCTGGACATAAATATCCGCCGACGTTTTGCATTCACACCTATTAACCGCATCTCATTGATCCCCTTTTCGTGATTGGTCTGC
Organism: Timema douglasi; assembly: GCA_901482245.1. Taxonomy (NCBI): domain Eukaryota; kingdom Metazoa; phylum Arthropoda; class Insecta; order Phasmatodea; family Timematidae; genus Timema; species Timema douglasi. The sequence goes on from CABEEJ010000182.1 coordinate 44,691, forward strand.
ATATTTCTGTTGGTGTTGCCGCCACGTTTATGATTATTATTAAATGTCACCAAAAGCGAAAAGCACTTTGGTTGAAAAATTAATTTTTAAGACTTAAGTGAGAATTATTTTGACAGCTGTCAATGATATTATTGTACTCATTACAAAATCTGTAAGGGTGACAACCAGATTTAGAAGGTGATGTTCCGGTGTATCCAGACACACTGTAAACATGTTATGCTTAAGAAGTCTCTATCTACCATTTGTGAACTGTTGGTGTTTCGGTAATTAATTTGGTGCAGGCCTACATGCTGTTTGCTAATTTAAATGTAATTGTTATTGAACATATAGAGCTAAGGTTATGAATATATATAGTGATGTATGGATGAATCCAACAGCTTAACTCGGTGATAGTGTGTCCCACATTGATCAATTATTGGCCGGGGATTGGATGTTGTGCCTGTCTAAGTCTTAAGTTAGATTATAAGGCATATGAAGCTATGACAGGCCTTGCCAGTCAGTAGTGTAAAATATATGGCTTGAATAAAAAACTATTCCGGACTATAGGTTGGAAACAAGATTGGATGTAAAAAAATTTATGCATTAGTTAACTAATTGTTTTGAAAGTGTGTACACATTTGCATGGATAGACGAGGGGGAAAGAATTTGCTTTGACCGATTTGTGAAAACCATCTTCATTTTAACACAGCAAAATTTAAACCCTAAGGGGTCATCCATAAACCATGTAACGCTTTTATATTTTTTTAGCCTCCCCTCCCTCGTGTAACACCATGTAGACATTTAACCTAATCCTTAACCCCCTTTGTTACATAACTTTTCTCACTAAACTAAGAGTGAATGTCATTATTTCATAGGGAAGTTTCATGATATTAAAAGAGGAATTCACATTTAATACTTCTTAAATCTATTTTAAATCCTAAATATAAATGATTTCAAAGATGATCATTATTTATGGATAGCTAACTACACATACATATGAGACAGATAAGACATGTATAGACATACAGACGTTGAGCTCAAATTCCTTAGGTTCATGAGGAAAAACCTTTGCTATCATGGTGTTATGAAAGTCTGGTTTTCAATCTGAGTAGGAGCAAAACAGCACTACTATGTGCTGACTAGGATGGCCCTTTTCTATAGAAACGTTACATTATGTTAAAATGCCCACATCTGATGCTTGACGCTGGGGGAAGACATCTTTCTTAATATTATGCGCTTTATTTTTAAATCATATTATCATCATATAGAGAGAGGTATTTAAACAATTCTAGGTATAAAACTTTTCTAAATTATATTTTGGATTAGTTTACAACTTTACTTTAATTAACTTATCAATACCTAGACTAATGTTTCATTCCAACATGGATTCTGGATCCTGGCTTCACTCTGGAAAAAGTCTAGATGGCCATTGAAGCGGAGATTAGAGTTCAAACACCGGTCAGGTGTGCTCAGAGTGGCTTTTCCTAATTGGTTTTATACTCTCTCCACATTAATGGGAGAAGATTACCTCTAAAATTATACATTCCTAATTCCTACAACATTAAATAAATAGAATAGCTACATTTTACTATACCACCCTACAAAATATATATTATACAAGTGGTATTTTAAAAAAATCTACCAGTATTTGCATGGATGGAAATTGGTAAACCATTTAGGAAAAGTAACCCTCAATATATCTAACTGGTATTCAAACCCCATCTTCCCGTCATCGGCCATCTAGTCTACTGAGAGAATGACAACTTAAACCATGTGACCACAATAGTGGGTGTATAATAATTGTATTTTTATATATACACACACAAACACACAGATTTTTCAGAAGATATAGGCTTAAATACAACTAGCTTTAGAAAATAATTAATGATATTTGAAGCTTTACTTTTCATAATATGCTGCTGGTACGGAGAAATAACCCTATTGATGGACTCCCCAAACCTGACTTGAGATAAATTCTGTACTATTGCTTTGTTCCATTTCACTACATTTTTTTGGGGGGG
>CABEEJ010000182.1:46770-116648 GCA_901482245.1 Timema douglasi
AAGTCTTGTCTTTTTGAAGAGTTTATTTGTAAAAGAATGTGCAGCAGGAATCTAAATAATGCTCATACTCAACTATACTTATAAAATAAGGCCGCTTGGACAGACAGCCGTTATCCAACTAAAAGCACATGGGGGAGCTGGGCAGTAGATTGTACAAGTCTCTTCAAAAGTAATACCATAAAGTTTACATACTTTGTATAACCTGATAAGTTTCTAATATACAAAATGTATGTCTATATAAAGCTAATCAATTCTGACAACAGTGCATTCCATTAAGACCTGTATTGTAATTTAAAAGTAAAATAGCTTATAGGGTTGCCACCTTTCCCCAAATAAATAAGTCTTTTTTGGCAATGGCAGTAAGAGGTTATGTCGGAAATATTTTTAAACCTTCAGAAACTAAACCGATATTCTCAACGTAATTAGCAAGGGTAGGTGGCTTTGGAAATGATTAAATTGTTATAAATGTATCAAGAATTATTATAAATCAAGGCACAAATATTAATAAATGTACATAGTGTGTAAATGTAATATTGAATAATTAGTCTATGCAGACCTCTTCAGATTATACACATAATAATTACATTACTCTAATTGGGTAGACATAATATAGTAAATACTCTCCCTCATTATGTGTAAGGAGAGTTGGGAAATCATTTAGGAAAAAAAAACCTCTAAAACCTCAATTGGAAATTTAAGCCTGATCTTGTCTTCAGCAGAATATGAATATTTGAAACTTTATTGGCTGTCAAATAGCTATGTAAATTTGTAAGAAGATTGGAAGTAGCAAACCATGTTACCTTATTGATATTTATGCCCCTACTACTTAACATAGGTCCACGCCTGATTTTTTTTAAACCAAGATTTTAATGATAAATATGTTTCTAATTTATTTAATATTGGTAATTCTAAAAATTTAGTACTCTTAACGTGTTTCGAACGTAATGGTGGAAGCTGAGGTGTAGACAATATTATACCCTATAATTGTTAACAGTCTCCAAAATTTGTCTCTTTAACCCTAATTCTAAGAGGTTTATTAGTATTTCTTTACCAAGCATTCATAACGGGTGAGCGGATCAACAACAAATGACGAATATATACTACTTTTAATTCCTGTAGGGGCCTAAGCTCATTATAGAATTATTTATTGATTGGCGCACGATTGATTTTACACAATGTGCCGGGCGCGCCTACGAACGAGCTCGTCTTAACGTCTCTATGAGGCTAAGCTCGTTTCAATTTTGTTTGGTTGAGGGCAGCACGGTGCTTGAATTAATATATAAAAAGTGTTTTTTCTTTCTCTTAAACTCGTTCTTTATCATCTATTGCTTTTTTTTATATATATATAGCAAACGTTCATTGGATGGTCACAATATCTGTATGCTTCATTCTCTGCCGTTTGTTTTCACCAGATTGAAAAAGATGGCAGCACGGTAGTAAATCTTTATAAATGTATAGCTTTGCGGATTACCTTCTTTGACAACCTTTATACGCCATCCAATTTCAAAATGGCGTTATAGTATTTTTGGAATGTTGAACGGATATAAAATTACAGCCTTCGAATGCCGATAGGAATTTTTAATTCGTTTTGTTGTTCGTTTTTTATGTTAACAGATTATCAACTATCTTCATACGAAAAACGAAGAATGTACTGATATTAACATGAGTTTTATCATTATTTATTTTCAATCAACAGAACATCAAAATTCATTCTTAAATGGCCCACTAAAATTTAATGAATCTTGTGTACAAATGTGTTCATTTTTAGAAAGATTTTTCTAAAAAAAAAAGTACGGTTTCACATTGTCCAGTTGCAGCGGTGGTGTGTGGCCATCGGAAGCCCGTCGGATCTCAGTTTATTTACATTGAAGTGTCAAATTGTGTTTTGGTGTCTGCCAGAATCTCAAAGAGGTTGCAGACCACTCAGGATGTGGAACAATTTTCCCGAAATGTTTTTCATCACTCCGGTAATGGTGGGATATCATTGCACTTTAGTTCTTTATGGTGACATCAATGTTGATAATTATGCATGGTCGAGATTCCAGACGTATTCTATATAAGATCCAAAAGCTTTTTTTTATTAGTATCTTATTGATCTAAGGCCATTATCGGTTCTCATTTAGGTTACAATTGATATTAAATATATTATATTTGGGATTTGAAATTAAAGTTTGAATACACACTAAGTCTTAAAGTGTGTTTGTGTGAAAACTTGTCTTGGTTTTTTTTTTAATTATTAAGTTATGCCTCCTGGTCATTTATGTTATTCATAACAAAAAATACCATAGTTCTAGAATTAAGGGCATAGGAAGATTAATATGGGTATTTATTTTTTAGTCATAGTTACATTTACATAACCTATTGAAGCCAGAAAAATTATATTGATATTTGGAATAATTTAGGTACAATTCGAAAATAATGCACAAATTTGACAGTTATAAATAAGGCCCCATTTTCAAATTCCAGAATTCAAGCTTCTTGGGTCCAAGGTAAACAGCCACTTAGTATCCCAATTTATGTTTAAATTGAAAATATAAAGCAGAATTAGGTTTAAACAAAATCAGCTTAGATGATTAATGTCCCTCAAAGAAGCAATTTGTAAGACTGAATTCAATAAAAGAACAGACCTCAAAACCATGCAGAGCTCAGGCCTAACTGTAAGTTAAAGAAGTGTTCTATTTTCATTGAGTTGCCGAACACGTTAATAAATAGTGGTTCCTCACACGCCATGAAAGGGTGAGTACATTTCCCAGCCTACCTGTTTGGTCAAACCTAATTTAGACATGGTAGGCCCATGGAAAACAAAAAAAACTTTATTAGGCCTACCATAAAACTGTTAAATCAGGTCGGCCTAATTATTTTTAATATGTTCATATTAAAATCAATAAAGTAAAACTGACCTTATCTTGATTTAAATAGTAGGCCTTTTTAAAATCATGTTGATATACACTTTCATCAACTGTAATACCTATTTTCTTTACATATGTAGGACTTTAATCCAATCATATTAGCATCTTAATAAATCTGCTCCAATTTAATATATTTAAAATACCAATGTAAGGTTCCGAAGGGTGGGGATTAAAATACTTGTTAATAATTTTGAGTGATCTAACTTGAAGCAGTGTAGGTTATCTGCTGCCATTTTACTCGGAACCAGAATTATCGTCAACCAGACTTATATGAAACAGTTTTCAAGGCTTTTTAAAGTAAGGTTGGTCAAGGCTTGTCCATATAAAATATGTAGGCTATTTGATTCTCTAACCTAAGTAGATAATGTGGATTAGATGACTTAGGCTAGTGCACACAAAGTATTATTTCTTGCTCCTAGCATTAATACAGTGTAGGTGGCTTAAATTAATATCCCAAGTGAGTTGCTAGTTAAACACATTCTTTTTCTAAACCAATTAAAACATTTTTTAGCTTAGTTTATGTATAAAATTTGTAATTTCAAAAATTGTCTATAATACCAAATACAAATCAATGTATTATGATTTGTATACAAAATGTTATTTTATTTTTTTTGGCTTCGGTAAAATTATAACAACCTTAGTTGATGTTGACGCTAAATTCAACTTTCCGAAAAAGAGCTTAAAGAAATATTTAAGGATTTCCAACAAGAGAATTTTCACCCTCCCCCTCTTTTTTTCAGCTCCATTTTCAATTTAGTCGGAAGTGTTAAGGAAGAAATGAAACTCGAATTTATTGATTTTCAAAGTAATTCTATTTTTCAAGAGACATTTATGAAAGTGTCCCTACCAGAATTTTACTCGAAGTATTTGGATGATAAATTTCCACAATCAAAATGAATGCAGCTAAAATACTATTAATATTTGTGAAAAGTTTTTCTTCCTATAAAATTGAATAAAAGAAGTCAACCAATGAGGACCGTTTCAAGTCAAAATATTACTTCAAATGTTGATAATATAGTAATTGGGGATGACCTGGTGGTCTAGGGGTAAGGTGTCAGACTCCTATGCTGGCGACCGGGGTTCAATCCTCGGTCCCGGCACAGATTTATCTGATTACCAAACCCTTCCTTCACCTCTAACAAGACATCTTGTGAATGTAGAATGCCAGGCCTCCACCGTGGTTCGGATTCCACGTTAAACTGTAGGTCCTTCATTTCATTTCACAATCACCCTACCATTACACATAAGTGCAAGTGCGTATAACCCGAACGGGTAGTAAGACGCGGTGCTAATAATAATAATAATAATAATAATTGGGAAGTGTTGCCAGATGTCTAACAAACAATAGATGTCATAAATTACTATCCTGACATTTTGCTTTAAATAAAAATATTTTAATTTTGAACTAAGTTTATTATTATTTTCTTTGTCATAACTATTTACTTTTTATTTTATCAATTTGTTTTATATTGTAAATCAACAATTTAAAAAGACCGATTAATTTTCCTTTTGCATCCACATTAAAAGACAATATTTTTGTAGAAATTAGTGTACTTTAAGAATCAAGGGGGTGGGGAAAGATTAGCTTTTTAACTCTGAATAAACATTTCAAATGGATAATATAATAAATAAAAATCCTATTTGCGACTCGCAATGCCTCCTTAACGATAGAATGTGGCCCTCACACTTGTTTGAGTTTGACACTCCTGGTCTAAGGTGTCACATCACACTTGTGTTAGACTGGCCTGCTGTTGTAGGGGAGATCAGGGTTTGAACCCTCGCTCTTTCTACTGAGATTGAATTTTCCTAAATAGTTTTCCACTCGCTTTTCACACAAATGCAGGTAGATTACTTCTAAAATGTTTCCTTCCTCATCCCTGCCTCATTAGAACAAGTTAGCAGGTGTATAACCTGAATGAGTAGTAAGACAGAATCATAAAAATAAAAAATAAAATAAAAGTTACCAAATTGTTTCAGATGAAATATCTAACTGTGACAACATGAAATATGCCACATATCATGTATGTTTTTTCACTACAAAGTTAAATTATTCATCAAAATTCAACATTTTACTAAACTTTTTTTTAATCATCAACATTCAACATTTTACTAAACTTTTTTTTAATTACCATGTTGTATATTTTATTTTTGATGCTCTACCACCTTCACTTTCCATTATTTGGAGTATTCACTTTGGATAGGTCTATGGATGATTAAATATTATTCTTTATTTTAGGGTCTTAATAGCGTTATTGTAAGCTCAGTCATTTAAAAAGATCTGGTTCTATTTAAGTGAATGCGAGATAAAATGTAAAGGGCACAATGCTTACACAAACTTTAGTCTTGACATAAATCTTGATCCTGACCTTGAATAATGTGTTTTTATTTAAGAGGGGAGTAAATAATCAAAACAAGATATTGCTTGGGGGATGAGCAGAAATACAAATAAAACAGAAAAGGGTGAATAAAACCTCTTTTTCTCTATCATTTGAATCTTAACTCTTAACCAATTCGCTTTTCTAAGCATTAAGTAGCAAACTTTTTGTGTTTGTCCTATCGAGTAGGGAAAGAATTTGAAAGCTCTATAGAAAATCATTGAGAGAGTGTGTATTATTATAATTATTATGTGTTCTGTCTTATGGCAAGTCCATTCTTTTTGTCATTGAACTTAGACCGCCAATGTACCCACTGTCCTCTGCCACCTTCAGCTCCCAGAATTTTGCTTCAAGTCAGCCAATATTTGAATCCACTTTTCCTCAACCTTGGCTTCTATGACTGTGTGCAGAAGAAACTTCCTCTTAAGGATGTGTCTGATCCAGTTTGCTCTAACCAAAGAATCACATACAAAATGGTTCTCGTTTTGCCCACTCTTTTTAGGACTTCATTTGTCACTCTGTATAGCCATCTGATCTTCTCAAGTCTTCTTTCTCCCCCTAAGATTCCAAGTTTCTGCGCCATACAGCGAGATGCTCCAAATGTAGTATTTTATCAGGGTCTTCTTCAGTTCCAAACTCAACTAGCTAGTCAGAAGTAACCTCTTCTTGTTGAAAGCTTCCTTAGCCATGGCGATCCTTGACCTAATTTCTTTGGTGTATTAGGCATCCTTTCTCAGGTATTTGAACTGCTCCATGCTTTATTTGTTAAAATATAACTAAGAAAAAGCTTAAAGAATATTAAAATGTTTATCAAAATAACTGATAGGCCTTAGGCTATTTAACATAAAGTGGCCTGCTTGGTGGTCGCATGGTCTAAGACGTCACTCTCGCAATAAACTAAGACTGTCCATGACAGGGAAACCAAGATCAGATAATAGTAAGATGTGGCTATATATATATATAGGCCTATACTAAAACCGCAATTTACTATTTACTGATTTTGGTGAAATGTAGGTTTTCTTTCCAGCCATTGTTCAACCATTTAAAAATCAATAAGGTTAGGGTTAATCTCTTGGGAAGTACAATAAATGTTGAGATTTATTTGAATACTTTTTTTTCACAGTCTAAGGATAGTTTCAATTATCATTTAGAAAGGTGAAAAAAATCCATTTTATACACGGTATATATAATATGGCTATAATATTTATTCAGAATGCCATCAAACTTCTCTACATTTAGTAACAATTTCTCCAACATTTAAACAAACACAACTTTTCAGATAACATTCTGTTCATGAATTTGTGTGCTCAGTTGGTAGAGTGGTCTGCACGTTAAGTGGGCGGCCCAAATTAAAATCCTTGCCAGAGGTGTTTTTCTATATTTACACAATTTCCATTGTTTCACTGAAGAGTCCTTCACTGCCTTTAAAATTGTATTAAATAAATTCAATTTTTTTTTAATGCTCATTCTGTCTATAACCATTATAATTGCACTTTTAAAGTAGAAATAAGGAAGGAAGAATTTAGAGGAAATGTACTCACATTCTCATGTATCAAGAGTAGGAAACAATTTGAGAAAAAAGCTCTCAGTATACTTGGCCAAGATTATAACCTCAACCTTCTCATTGCCATCAAAGCAAAATAGACGAGTCTCTCGAAACAATGCAGATTTTTGAACTATTAATAGAGAGTCCAAGAACTACAGTTTTGCACAATCTTTATTTTCAATATGTTGTCACCTTTCTTAATTTATTTATTTAGTCATTATGTTGAATAAAATAATGTAATATTAATATTATTTTTATCTTTCATTGAAGTTGGGAAACACAAATGGTAGCACCTCTGGCATTGGCTCTCACCACAGTGGTTTGTCCCAGTCTCCCCATATTGTGCTGGAGGGGACCAATCACAGCTCAAGTAACACCACAGATGTGGACATACCTCCGGAAGCACAACCACCTGCACCGTCTGCAACGCTGGTGGAGAATTTAGACATCCACGAGTGCTCGGATCATGACAGGAGAGAACTGACCGGTATGTTTTACACTACGACACAATTGCCTAGTATTGGAGTTTTACCTAGTAGATAAGGGAATGGATGTACTGATGGCTATATTAAAAAGGTACAGTCAACTCTCGATTCTACGACCTTTCACGGTTCCCTGGAAAAGGGTCGTTATTGGAATTTTAACAGATTTTGTTCCACCCCTGACCTTCATACGAAAAAATTTCAATTTTTAGATAATATGTGAAAAAGTAAATAAAATAAAACCTACCTATTTCTTGAAGAAGGTACTCCTTTCACTCATTTCGTCAAAATTATAAGTTCTTATCAAATTTTTTAAAATTGCGTGGGTCATCAAAAATTGTTCACAAAATCCAACCAAAAACGTAACCAAATCAAAATAATAATGTTAAACAATAGCATGCGTCGTCGAAAATTGTTCACAAAATCAAACCAAAATAGTAACCAAATCGAGAATCGAAATAACAATGGCAAAAGCAAGCCTGGTGTGTGATGTAGCGGCAGTCGCGCGCGTGGAAACATTGTCTTGGTTGTGGGAGGGGTTGGACAGAGTCAAGTGATATTGGCTGGCATTGATGAGGTGGTGTCTTTTTTATACCTGACCCACCCCAGTTACTATTAATACAGCGCTCACAAAGATAATTGCAACGCAGCAACCTAAATAAATGCAACAAACACATTTCCTTAAACTTTTCAACCTTTTTTTCCCACATTTTTCACGGTTCCCCAAAAAAGGGTCGTTACTTCGAGAGGGACGCTATTCCCGGGGTCGTAGAATCGAGAGTTGACTGTATTCAGAAACTATAAAGTACATTTTAAATCATTGCAAAGACAAAATTTAAATATGCCAAAATCTTGCACAGTGAAAAAGTTGGTTATTCTCAAGTACTATTGTCTTTACCATAGCTTAAAGTTAATGTTAAAAGTCCATATTCTCAGCCTCTTATATAACATTTTGAATCAAAAGAGAGTAATAGCTTCTAAACATTCCACTATTGTAAGCTATCCAAGTACAATAGTCTTGATTGTCCAAGACGAGGTGCCAACACAATTTATGTTTTGTGATAATAGTTCAGGAAATTATCCTCTTTAAACTGGTTCAGCAATCTCATGTGAGTAGAAGGGTGAATCATGGAGGTACCTGTTTCCAGAGTTGTGAGAGCTTAATGTGTTCAAATCTAGTTTAGCGTATTTTCAAGTGTAAATTTATTAAGGAAAGTTGTTGTTAATATGTGGAAAAAATTAGGGGTTTTGAAACAAATTAACTGTGAATAAACTTCGAAATAATTGTGATTGAGTATAGTGATTGAGTTTAAAAAAAATAGAAATGAGATACAGGTAAACTATAAAAAATCTGAAATTGAAAATGTTGGATAAGCACTTTTCTTATTTTTCATATTATATTTTATTTAGCACCACGTCTTACTTCCTGTTCGGGTTATACGCTTTAAGTACTAATTATTCTAATGGATTAGGAATTGGGAAGGTTGAATTAGAGGAAGTGAACCCGTATTTGTGTGGAGGGAGAGTGGAAAACCATTTAGGAAAAACCACCCCTAGTTCACCCGATCGAGATTTGAACCTAGATCTCCTCGTCCTCAGCAGTCGAGCTCAACATGACAACCGCGTTAGCCAACTACACCATCGAGTATTTTTCATATTAAATGAGGCCATCTTAATCTCGTAAACCTTGGATGATTAAAATTATACTATGTGTAATTATGAAATATTGCACTTATTGACATAACAGAACAACTAAGTAAAGTTAGTACTTGTAATCTATCTGCCAATGGGTTCCTAATCTCCTTGAAGTAAGGTATTATTGTTATATTGGACCTATTTGACCTATTACAGGTGTTGGTGCTTAGGCCCTACTCACACAATAATTGGAAGTTATTCCTCAGTCCTCACAAGTTAGTATCCATAAGTGATTGGATTTCCCTTCCAATTCTGTCAGTAGTGCTTCATTGTTCAGTGCTCTGGAAACTTAAATTATCCTACCACACCTAACTCTTAGGGGGTAGAATTATATTAAAAATATGTAGATTCTTGATTTAAATTTGTTTCCTTTTATACAATTATTCAATATTATATACTATCAACCCTTTACAAACTATAAATAAGAGGAATGAATTATTTTTTTAGTGTAATATCACAGTTCTTTTAGAATATCAATATGGGAAAAGATTTTAGTTTGATTAAACAGTAATGGGTGTGTGTGATAATACTGAAACTATGGACAAATTAAATTACTCTAACTAAATTAATAGATGAAAATTACCTTTTGTGTGTATACAACTGTGCATTGAGATACATTAAATTTAATAATGTTGAAAAATGCCACCTTGACATGTTTATAACTCCCAACCAAGAGAATAACAATTTGGATAAACTTGGCATGTTCTTAAAATAAATTGATTTTCCAGAACATTATAAAAACCCTTTAAAGTCATAATTTTAAGAATCTAGTAAAATAGTCTACAGAAGTTTGTGGAACGTGGGTGTATTTTGGTCGGCATGAGAATGTTAGTCTCAGGGTGTGCACAAGTATTTTTAGCACCCCCTCCTACGCATTCTGGTTATACACTTGTGTACTAATTACGCTAATAGGCTAGGGATTAGTAACATTGAATTTGGAGGAAGAGTATCGATATTTTAGTGGAGAGGAAGAATGGTAAACCATTTAGGAAAACTACCCTCAGTATACCAGACAGGATTGAACCACGGTCTCTCTCTCATTTTAATTCTACTCTATTGCAAGAGTAGCACCTTAGACAATGCGGCCACATAAGCAGGTCAGAGGAAGTGGAACAGGCCAATTTTAGAACACTGACAAAACTGAATCTTGCGGAACATTTTGGTATTTAAAAATGAGAATCAGGCACTAGTATTATTATTATTATTATTATTATTATTATCATTATTATTATTATTATTATTATTATTATTATTAGCACCGCGTCTTACTACCCGTTCGGGTTATATGCACTTACGCTAATGTGTAATGGTAGGGTGACTGTGAGATGAAATGAAGGACCTACAGTTTAACGTGGAATCCGAACCACGGTGGAGGCCTGGCACTCCCCACATTCACAAGATGTCTTGTCAGAGGTGAAGGAAGGGTTTGGTAATCAGATAAATCTGTGCCGGGACCGAGTATTGAACCTCGGCCGCCAGCACAGAAGTCTGACACCTTACCCCTAGACCACCAGGTCACCTGGGCACTAGTAAACCATCTAAAGCGTCCAGAGTGATTGATTGAACTATGTAGTGTCACTGTCGACACTACACTGATACTAAACGGCTAGGGAGCTGAGCGCAACCCCCTACATTCACCTTCTGTCGAGTTTCCATGGTTAGCTTTGTTTTGTAGTCCTGGGCTAATTTTCCTACTATGTTGTGTGAATGGTATCTTGGTGAGCTAACACCTAGATTTATTGCCTGCTGAGGAGATGGAATTTAATGACTGTCCCTCATCATATAGTTATTTATTACAACTATTTAGTTACAGTAAAAAGTGGGAAAGTTTGGGCAGGTAATATGGTGAATTAAACTCTCCAGTTAGCGCATTGTATGAATATTTGACTAACCTAGCACCAGCAAATTAAACACAATAGTCGACCACACCCTTCATACGCTGGTCATGTGAATGCCCTGCTTTACTATATCATCATGCTATATCTTACATCGCAGATTCAGGTGATTAACTGCCAGGCGGATCAGTAAATGTCCTCACTCCTTTACTCTAATGATGCAACCAACACTCTTCTGAGTCACTGATATCCCTTGACTCATACAAATCCCACTGGAGCTGAGCTTCAAGAATTGCTACCTTGGTTGCTTACTGTACTGGTATTTTCATGTTCCCTTGCTCAGCGCCAATGAGTAGGACTAACTAGAGTTCAATCCGTGTACAGTCTGGTTTAGTAATATACAGACCTTAGCGCTACTATTAATTCTAGGGCTTGGCAAAAAATGAAACACCTTGAGGTATAGCCATATAACACATGAATATTAAGTTTGAACAAATCCATCAAACTGATTCGGCTTAAACCCCAGGAACAGACATAATTTATTGTAAAATATACTCTTTTTTTTGGGGGGGGGGGGCCCAAAAAANGCTCATAAAATGTCAATAAGCATCATATTCTTGAGGGTGATAATTATCACTACTATACTACTTTCTCTAAATGTAAAAGTATAAAAATCAAATCAGGTTTTTTTAAAAAGTAATAACCTAAAGGTCTATTAAATTATGAATTTTTTATTTTACCTAATTTAACATTTCTTCTCGTTGAAATCACTTAAGCTCAGGTTGAGTGCTATGCCATATTTTCCAAATATGACCATTTTAATAGTGTGTGGTCTACATTGTTCTAGCCACTTAGTGAATATAGAGGTCTGCATTGTTCTAGCTACTTGTAATTAGTTATGTTTAAGTTGATTCAACCAGGTTAATTACATTCAAATATATATGATGCACTAATAGACTGGTGTTTTTTCTTTTCTAATTTCTTCCAACTTATACTGTTGCTAGTAAAAACATGGATGTCACAAAACTATTTTTGTTGGTTTTTCATTTTAAACGGTTGCTTAAGTTAACTATACATTTAATCTAAAGTTAATCAACTGAGCAAATTGTACTATATGTGTTGAAGCTTGAATTTTCTGTATTCTTATTTTGACTCTGTGTGTTTTCTCTCTCTCTCCTTTGCCATACCCATGAATAGTATTGAAATGCACATTTCAAATTGTTATGCAATTTTTTTTATACATTTCAGTTTCATTTTTGGTGTCACTATTCTTACATTATTAAATAAAGGGCTTAATTTGCCCAACATTTTACATTTTGAGTTCAATTCTGTATAGATCTATCCTTGTGAGTAAATGAAGTAGAGTTTACATTTTTGTTTCTAATTAGTGAACCACATCCCACGGTCTCACTTGGCTAGCCACCAGTTTCATGCAGACTGCTTCCAAGGTCACGGTGAGCACACACACATTCTTTATTTCCTAAACTCTCCTTTCAAAAGTAGTATGATTGTCTCCACTTCCCTTCTACCCCATTTTATTTTATCAATCCATATGTATTAACTAACAATTTGAAATTTGCAAAACTGTATATGGTCATGTTTGAAATGGAAAACTAAAACAAGATTTATCATTTGTATTATTTACTTATATATTTTAAAATGCTTTTAAAAAAATTTGCTCAAATTAATTGTTTGGAGAAGAAGAAAAAATTAAAACCATACTACTCTTGATGTTATGAAATTATTTATTTATTTGTGTTTAAATAATTGAGATCATTTATGTTTAACAATGAGGTGGCCCAATGGCTAATGGCATTTGTAATTTATTTATTTTTATTGTATCTTGGTTAATTGATGTACATTATTAGACATTAACATCAAAACTGCATTAACTCTTTATTGAACTTAGTGCTAATATTCTACTCATTGATTATGGAGAAAACTCAATACAATATTTAAAAGTAGATTATAATCTTGACTGAATTAAATATTTAATTTATTTTCTATCATCCTCTACTCGGTTCTACATGGAAGCTTGGTTTCAAATGGGAGGTAAAAATTATGAGAAATGCCCATAAGCAATATATTTATGTTGGTGATAGTGCTTTTGCAGAGTACACCAATTGAAATTTTTTGAATTTCATTCCTTATATTGTTAGTCTCTGACATTAACATTCATTGTATAGGAGTCTGCTTTTTCAGTCATAAATTCCTGCTTAGTGAGTTGAATATCCATAAAACATATCTGGTAATGGCTGAATGCTTTATAAATCTGGGAAATAACCCCTTAGGTTTTTGTTAGAAAACTTTTAGGCCATCGTTAAGGCCATATCCAGATTCTTTGATGTAAAATATTCCTTCTGCTGCTGTTTATGGAGTCGTATTGTCTTGAAAAATCGGTGGGTGGCTGTAGATGTAATTAGTTAAGTTTTAGTGAGTGTTAAACTACATTATAAATCCATATTAAATATAGTTCAGAAAATATATTGATAAATACTACCACCTATTATTGATATTATTAGCACTTACTACTTGTTCAGGTTATACACACTTACGCTAATGTGTAATGGTAGGGTGATTGTGAGATGAAATGGAGGACCTACAATTTGACATGGAATCTGAACCACGGTGGAGGCCTGGCATTCCACACATTCACAAGTTGTGTTTAATACACGTCTTGTCATGGGTGAAGGAAGGGTTTGGTAATCAGATAAATCTGTGTCGATGCCGAGGATTGAACCCCGGACTCCCAGCACAGAAGTCTGACACCTTACCCCTAGACCGCCAGGTTACCTAATACCACTCTTCCTTGCATCCATTTGCATACATACAGTTCTTCAAAATAAGTTTTTCTTGAAGTTAACAAACGTTCTTAATAAAATGTATAGGGTGTAAAAGCTAATATTTGACTAGCTTTGGTCGAAACAATTAGAACTGCAGACTTGTATATTCCTAAGGTTGTATGAACAGAGCTAATTTCAAGAAAAATCCCCATAGCTATCGTTGGTGTCACTGAGTTTATGGCGAAACTGAAGGTCACCGGTCTTTGCCATTGACATCAATATCTTGTGTCAGAGCATTTGAATAGCATGGGGGAGGGGGAGAGTGGATCAGCTTGTAGACAGTTGTCGGGAATTACATGATTATATGAATGACTCTCTGCAATGGTCTCTATACATGCGTGTTTTTTATTCTTTTCTTAGCACCACATCTAAACTCTTTTAATCCTCCTCCACATCATTGTGGTTCTATACTAGTTATTTGATGTTACATATTTGAAATAATCAAATATCAAACTAAAATATTTAAAAGCTTAGATTTCCCCATTTCTGGGCTAGAAAATAATGTTTTAAGTAGGCCTATTATTATTTAAAAGGCATGTGTTTGTTGTTATTCAAAGCTATGTGTATTTAAAAATTTAATTTTAAGCATCCGTATTATGTTCTGATTTGTTTGTGTCGACTTGTGCTCAGGCCACTGTACGGCTATAGAACCAAAAAAATACTAACAGTTGCTGTCGCACAATCGTAGCGAAAAAAGTAATAAAGGTTGCTTAAAGTGGGAGGTTTGTGTTGGTAGTGGCTGTCAATAGATACTTTCATTAATATAACCTATCTTTCACCCCTAGACAACAATACATCTCACTAACAAAGGAAGGATTGTAACATACCAGGGGTGCCTCAGGGAAGGGGAGGGGGGGGGAGGTGGGAGAGAACAGTTTCTCCCCTTTTCAAGATCTCGAATAAATTTTCAAAAATTTACCATCAAGCACCACTTCAGTTTCAAACATTTTAATAGCAGCTAGAGGAATTTAATAGTTATAAATGGTCTTTTCCTCTAGTGGTTATGAAGCTTTGCTTCTTAAAATCTCACCTTCCAATTAAATATAATTCTGAAGACAAACCTATTTGTGTGTGCTCATATAACTAACGACAGGCCGGACAGTGATATAGGCATATAAACCTGAATGGGTAGTTAGACGCAGTGCTAAAAACAGACAGTGATATAATTCAACTTCCATAGGATTTCATATCGTAAGACAGAAGAATTGTGCTGAGATTAAATATTGAGTGCAGGAAAATCTGTTTTATAGAGTTCAACCTGACTCCACTCCAAATACTGATTATTAAAAAATGTTGGCTTAAATTAGGAGGGATAGCCAGCACACTTACCTAGGTGATACTGGAGTAGAAATTGTTTAGATAACACTACCAGCACACTTATTATTAGATTCAATATAACATTATTCATAGTGCTGCTATATATACAGTGATGTCATAACTGAAAAACAATCAGCTGTAGACAGTCAACCTTATAGTTCAATCAAAAGCATCAGTCTACTCTCCTGACCTGATGAAGCTGTCTGTGACAGTGAAAGCTTGTACTTAACAATGTGTTTATGTGTTTTTTAAGTGTTATCTAAACAATTTCTACTCCAGTATCACCAAGGTAAGTGTGCTGGCTATCCCTCCTAATTTAAACCATGATTTAGCCTATTGCTCTATACCACATAACCTGATTATTAAAAAAGTATTCTTCATTTTTAGAAGTTGTGAGGGGTTAAAACCACATTTCATGAAGCACAACATCCTTTCTAGAATGACAGTAGAAATTACATTGTTTTATATTCTGATGTGATTTTGTATTGGCATAATGGCAGATTCCTAATAGGGGCACTGTGGCACATGCCTTCAATATTTTTCAGAGAATATACACCAATTGTTCAAATTCCCTTCCACTTCAAATGTTTACAAATTATATTTGATTGTTTTTATATTTGCCAAACAGCATTTGCATACACTTCACTTATAAGTTTATGTAAACTTGCTATCTTCTCCCATCTCAAAAAACTGAATAAATAAAATTAAGTTTGGCAATAATATTTAATAACTGTCCCTCATAAAATGGTTGAATGTGAACATAAAAAACTTAAATTTTCTTGTGAATTAACATCTATACCAATGTAATTAATTGTCTACTCAAACAAATGTATTTAACATAATTTTTAAAATTTGTCCATATAGCGATATTAATATTTTTACGAGGCTGTACGTTAGCAATATATTTATTTGAATCATGGTGCCCTTCCTGTCTTTTTTTTTTCCCACGGATTCACCATTGTTTGAACACAATTTATTGCTAAGCTACATTTACAGGGTGTCTACTGGGTCACGAAAGTCATGAAAAGTCACTAATTGCAAAAAAAGGTTACGAAAGTCACGAATTTTTAATATTTTGGTCATAAAGTCACAAAAATAATTTTAGTTTGAATTTCCCGCACATCGTAACAACGCGAATGACTTCAAAGATAGCGCTATCCACTCACTAAAAGTGAGGCACGCGCCAGTAGGAATTTGCCTGATTGTTTTGTTTGTGATTCCAACGACAAGGTTAACTTTCCATCTTGTATTAAATATTAATTTGGCATGCTACTTGTCTCGCTTTCAGTGATCCGACTGCAATTTGAAGGTTGTGTAAAATGTACATTATAATTTCAAATTAACGTTGGCAGCAAATAGCAATAGTTTTCGCAGTGAAATATGGCATTTTTTTTTTATAAAATATAAAATAATATTATTAGTGTTAATGTTTAATCCTTGACCTAATTCATTTAATTTTAAAGACCATTCATTCAAAACAGTTGAAATTTACCAATTTTTAAAATTATTTTCGTTGTCTAATCAGCACATAAAATATTAGGCCTAAATTATTTTTTAATCGTGTGTTGCGAAAAAAATCCATAATTATTTTGGGGGTTATTCAAAGATTTTATATGTGAAGTTGTTAAAAGATTTCTGGTAAATGTTCGTTCAAAGTTTTGGCTGAATGTTGAAGAAAATACTCATTGCACCCTGTTGAAGATGACCATTATAAGGCTTATTGTACATTTTATTAATCGAAATTGGATATAAGCCACAGTGGGTTGAATGGAGTGAAAATTCATGGAAAAGGTAAGAAGCATTTGGAACTAGCCTCTGCCCTACTCCAAGGTGTTTTTTACTATAATATCTAGGCCCGATATACAATATAATGTTCAACCGTTTACCGAAGGTCACCAAAAAGTCACGAATTTTTCTTCCTCTGAGTAGACACCCTGATTTAACAATATTTTTTTTCCACCCGCTTTGGTGGACTATAGAAACAAACTAAAAAGTATAAACTAGGGAGTCACTATTAGTGTAAAGACTTAAGTTTAAATCCATTATATTTACTATTGCCTTTTTCCTTGTCCATATAGTCTAAGGTGTCACTCTTGTGTTTAATTAGACTGCCGTTGAGTGAGAGATTGAGGTAGTAATAATACGCAGTTCTAAAAAAAAATTAAATGTGGCCTCCACTACAAAATATTTTAAAATATTAAAGATATTTTTTTATATATTTTTTAAATGTCTTATGGCACATCTTGTTAATAATACAAATTCTTTGTAAAAGTGATCCAGTATTTTTAGTTAATTTTTAGTTGTAGTACAATCATTAAAATAATTGATTTTTTTACAATATAACCTTGTATGAATCCTGTTTGTTGAATTGTTTTGTTGTACAAAATGTAGCAATCAGGATCATCACTTTTGCACATTCATTAAAAAGAGGGATGTATCCTTTGTTAACCCTGAACATATATTTTATTTAGCAGTGTTTCTTACTACTTATTAAGGCTATATGGTTATGTACTAATTACTCATGATTTTTGGGATAAGGAAAGTTTGTATGTAGATGAAGTGTACCCACATTTGCATTAAGGAAAAGAGGGAAACGTTTTAGGTAAAACCACCCTTAATACCAACGACCACGATTCAAACTTCGATTTTCCCGTCATCAGCAATCTAGTCTATCTTGAAGTGGCACCTTGTACCATTTTATAAATATGAAAGGTAGCATTTTAATAATTATTTTCAGTATTTGTTTCATGGTGCCTCTCCTGTTTTTTTTTTTGTTTTTTTTTTAAATCCACCACTGTCTATGTGCATACCAAGTTTGGACCAAACCTACATTGTTAGACCATAT
The DNA here is from genome assembly GCA_901482245.1 of Timema douglasi. NCBI lineage: Eukaryota > Metazoa > Arthropoda > Insecta > Phasmatodea > Timematidae > Timema > Timema douglasi. The sequence continues at coordinate 64,618 of CABEEJ010000182.1, forward strand.
TTAACCATCATACATTATTGAATATATCATTTTGCACAAACCTACTTTGAAGTTTTAAAAGAACTCACAACACACTATAAAAATATTCACTGTCATAATAAAGCCTCTTACTCTGATTTCATTTGTTTCATACCTTTGAACTACATTTCACTTTGCCATTTTGACTAAACAAATCAAATAAATAATATAATATAAAATATCAAGGCTATTCATTCATTTAGCTATGTTTAATTCATTATGAGTATAATATTACTTAAACTTTAAACAGAAATACTGAGATATAATATAAAATATTGTGTAAAATAAAACTGCCAAATGATGATCTAGTTCTCCATAGATGGAGTTTAAATTCTTCTTATTACATAATATATACTCTCATAACTCAACATAATGATCTATGTTAGCAGATAAATCCTCTCAAGAGGGTTTAACACAATCATATAGTTTAAAAATTACTACTGGGTACAGAAATAAATCCCGGCCATGCCTATACTCCATTTCTGACCTAACCATACACAAATTCATTTCATGCTAAGAATTATTCATCAGTCATAATTTTGGTCTGGATATATTATAGTAGGAAATTGACAGTTCTGGAAATGAATGTAATATATTATGTAGGTGTTTTACTTCTAACTTACCAGCTTCACAATTTCTTCGTAAAAGCATTTCATGTCTAAGACTCGTGCATTTTAGACATCTTATGCCGTTTTTAAACTTTTGTGGGGCATTTTTTAGTAAATAAAATTTACTTTCCATTATTATTACAATCCACACTTGTCAATTTACAAGACACCGAGCCATACTTCAAGTTGTGCAAAGTGGTCAAGTCATCCCACTTGCAGCTGAGGAGGAGGCTATGTTGGTGTTAGCTCTGGCCACTCCTAGTACCATAGCAGTTATTCTGAGGTTGCATCAGATATATTTTCAAAATTGGGGGCAATATGGGAAGCTCCTCAGCTCGCCACTATTTACATGGTGTTCCAGGATGAGTATAAAGTTAAATGAAGTACCATTCAAAAGTTAAAGGGGCATTGAAACTGACGTTTCCCCTCTATACCACACATGTTTTAGCATATAAAATAAAGTTAATATTACTCTTATTTGGCATCTGTCTACATATTTATATCAAGGTTTTAAAACATATACATATATTTTGATTGGACTTATAAATCTCCTTTAGTACTAAGAGTATGCCAAATATGACATCTTTGCTTTATTTAGATTTCCCAAAAATTGTGTCAAGAGAGGCAAAAAAACCTCAGACTTTGATTAAATTATATGCATAAATTATACATTTTAATTAATACAAGTTTGATTTGGGAAGGCTTACTTGAATAAAGCTAGTTATTATGTTATTAATTATGCGACATACACCCTTAAGTTTCAGATTTTTATTAAATACTTGAGTATTATTTGATTTAATTATATTGATAAACATTAGAGTTTTTTCATATTTAATATCCATTTCTAAGATAATTGTCTTGCCAATTGCTTAAGGGTGTTCCATTGGTTGAAAAAATTGACTTACTAAAAATTCACTTAAAAGTGATCAATTATGGTAGTGGGGTGAACTAACCTCAACCCCTCCAAGAACGAATGAATAACCCTGGTGGCAGGTAATATTATTGTCATTGCGAGTGGGTTTTCTTTAGAGGGAGGGTGTTTTCATTCCGTCTTTAGATGTTTATCGTGTAATAAGTAATGTGTACTTTGGTCCTTGAGTAGCATCTGTGACCTAACATACAGCCTTCTCTCTTTAGGTTTAGTTCCTCCCTCTAAAGCTACCCTCCAGCTTTTTCTCTGGTAGGAAGGGGGGAGGAGGGAGTTAACTCAGGTATACAGTGACTAACATAAGTGTCTCTGGATTTAATGAATCTTTGTAGTAAGGGAATTTCCTCTTTATGAAATTAAAAACCAATTGAAGGCATTTTATATCATTTCCTACATTTTCAACTTATTATAACTTGCACTTTATTGACCAACTAATTATATCAGAGCATGAATTACAAACTAGCTTTCTACAAGACCTCCAGCTGTCAAATCATCACCGCGAGAGGAATATCCCAATTTTATCGAGCGTTTAGGGAATCGAACCAAATACTCTTGGTTTCCGAAGAAGATCAAATAAGACAATTATTATTAAATTATTTAAAGGAAGTTATCTACTTTAGTACACACAATATATTGTTTAATGAAAACTTAGATAACTAAAATACATCTTACTTTTTTCACTAACAGTGAAGTCGAAGTTCAAATATTAATCAAATTAATTGGGAAAGGTTTTAATCCTACCTATAGATTAAAATGTTAAAACGCCCTTGTTTTAATTTATCATCAAATAAAATCTCCCAACAAAATATGTGTATTCCCATAGTTAATTTTGTGTTGATTCCCCTAGGCGCCAGCTTTAAGAATTTAGAGCCAAGAACCCTCAATTTTTTAAAGCGCCTTTTTTTTTTTTGTAGAGTACAGGTTTTTAAAACTTTTTATGGACTACAACATTTTAAAATGATTAAATTGAGGTTTTAAAGAACTAGTTGATAAAATAAAAAGGTTGAGAATACATAAAAACAATATTTAGTATTATTTGTTTTTCTCTTGTTGTAAGTACACGTTATATTCCATTCACAGTAGGAATTGACTTCTGAAAGGCCTTTTTCCCTACCCTAAATCTACTATATAGTAGGATATTGGTAGGAAAAAAGACCTTTCAGAGAGTAATTCCTACCGTGAATGGAATATAAGTTTAAATCTTTGTTCTTACCAGTTACAGGATCTTTAAGGGTTTCGAATAGGTTAAAAAAATCGACTTCTTAAAAATTCGTTACTAGTGTCCAATTATGAGTGGTAGATTGGGGTAAAATAACCCACCCCCCCTTCACTCCCTCTTAAATCGAATGACCCTGGTGGAAGGTAATATTGTTGGCATTCTGATTATTATTTTCAAAGCAAAGCTGTATTATCATTATTATTTATGAGTATCAAATTATCTATAGGAAGTTCCTCTAGTAAATATATTTGTAATATTGTACTAAAACATATTTTTAAGTATCTGCAAATAATATCATTGAAAATTAAAATATAGGCAGATATGACATTTTTTGTTGATAGTGAAGTTGAGATTCAAATCTTTCTTAGAATCATTTGGCGGTGGAAGGGAGGCTAGCTCGAGATTAAATTTTTAAATAGACATTGAATAAAACATGAACTAATTTTTTATCATCAGTATTGAGCCTGATCATCTATTGTACCCCAATGGTAAGTTGAATCCTTAGAAACAGGTGTCTCGTCTTGTATTTTCCATTTTTAATGTGACATTTATTTTTAATGTAAATAAATCATTATTGAATATAAAATTGGTCAAGCAAGGCTATATATTTCAGTCGCCTTTTGGACGATGTTTCATAGCAGCATAGATAAAGGATATAGGCCTAATAGAATAGTTATAATTTTCTCTATAACAGTGATCTACACATTTTCTATAATGTTAATCAAATTTAATTTTTATTTTAGACTTGCATTATGTGAATGTGAATATTGCATCATTATTTCTATGAAATGTATATCAAGGGTTGGGAACGTGTAGCTTCAGAGCCAAATGCGGCTCCTAGCCAGAAAAATGGCGGCTCTTTTCATGAAATTTAGATTCTTAAATATACAAATAAAAGCCGTTCTTATATAATTATGTTTTTCCAACCTACCTTTCAAGGTGACATTTGCAGCAATGACTCATTCATAGCTATTACTACTGTTACAGTTTGGTGCCTAACATTGGACTCGGATCCTTAAAATCATCCAAAATTAGGATTCGATAATAAACATGCATAAATTATACTCATACGTCCTTTTAGGGTAAGAACTAATTGCCTTCCAAATTTCAGCTTCCTTCTAGGTCTTAAGCTTTTTGAGATACTTCTAGCTGTACATAGGATCTCAACTGACAATTATTTTTATAGGGGGGATTCATCAAATAGACGACATATTGACCTATTTTTAATTTTACTATTGTATTACACAGAAATTTTTAACCAATTGTAGCAAAGATAACGGAATGTAGAAAAAATAGCGCTGAGAACATAATTGTGAGACGCCTAATCTGCAAAATTAACACTGAAATCTAAGTCAAGAAAATATTAGATTTAGAACTCATTCCAGAAATATCGCTTATTTAACTCTGACATAGGCAATGTTTGATTTTAAGATAAAAAAATTATTCAAGCAAGAGTTCACCAATAATAAATAGATAAAAAAAACTAAATTTATATTATGATAATAAACATCAATCACCAGAGTAGCAATGTTGGTCATATGTTTAGTAGGCCCTGTGCATCATTAACAGTATTTGTTTCGTGATCTTACTATTATGATAAATAGACCTACATTATTAAAATAATAAATGCAAAGGAAGGTTCAAACACTATACAAATATTTTACTAAGCCACATTAAATATTAAAACTTGTATAGTTAATTGTGACCAAATAATTGACACTAATGTGATCTATAACATTAATCTAAAACCAAAAATGGTGCTGGCTGAATTTTTACCAGACCAAGGAAACCAAAATAGTTATTGTAAATGGTAAAAACACCTTCCATCACAAAATCAAGTGAATAGGAGTGGTGATCTCATTCTTCATCAAGGAAGACAACATAAACAGGAGATAAATAATGACTTCTCACAACAATCAAGTGAATAGGAGATGTGATCTCATTCTTCATTAATGAAGACAACACAAACAAGATATAAAAAATTGCTTTTTCACAACACACAATTAAAAAGGATCCCCATTTTCACAAAGTAAGACAATATAAAGGTAGGTAGACAATGACTTTCTGACAACATTAACTCGCAAAGGAGCGATGTTTATGTGGTACTTTATTAGTTATTGCATATTACTTGCTCTTATATCTTTCATGACATTCACTGTAATGGAAGTTATTCTTTATCTGAACTCTATCGCACATATTCATATTATAAAGGTTCGGAATTTTGCCCCTTCGTTTGGGAGCCTATTGAAGAGTTGACTGTTTAATTAGCTGATATTTGCCATGTGGCCGAGCACTAATTAAAGCGGTATGGTATTTTGATTATATAATCAGTATATATAGCCCCGTGATCGAGCGCCAATTCTTACGACACGGAATTATTATGCCCCGAGATTGGGAGCCAACGAAGTGGTACTGTATTTTGATGATAGTATTGGTATTTATAGCCCCGTGATCGAGCGCCAATTGACGAGTTTTTGAATAATAGCACAATTGTAAAGTTTGATACTATTTATTTATTCAATAATCACTAGTTGTAATGGTCAGAAAACTGATCATGTCATTTAGCATAGCAATTTAGAGAGGCGGCTGATAACACGATCGTAGGAATCGCGGACAGGAGTTGCAGTCTGAGTACATCAAGGGCTGGGCTCCTAGTGCCGTTCAATTGCACCATCCTTCGTATATGTCATTTACTCATGGAAGCTTCCAGAAGCTTCTGTTTAGAAAAAAAAAAAATTAAAAAAACATCTGGATGAAAGTAGATTGTCCAAGAACAGGAACCTGACTCAAATTTCCTTTTAAAAATGCATATTGATCTTTCGAGAAGAGGAAGTTATTCTTTTAAAGACATTTAAATTGTCATTTTGACCTTACAGGTCCTACGTCATGCAGTCTGACGTCATTTATAGTGGCTCTTGGGTGTTCTTGGAAGAAGTGCTTTAAACGCCACGTAATAGATTGTATTATTTAAATAAAATAAGATACGTTTATAAAATTAGGACGATATTATTGTCAATGCTCTCACATATTCTTTAGGGGCAAATCAGGTACATTACAATATGTCTTTACATTTAAATACTTTTAAACATTGATTTTAATATTTTATGATTGTGTAATGTCTTTCTCATTAGGCTCAAGATTATCATTAGTAGATATAGATTTTTTCCTATATTTTTCTGCCTTGGCCTTCAATATATATTGTGGATCTCGTATTTTCAATTTTTGTTTCACTCTATTATCCAAAATCTCCTTTAGCATAAATGGCATTAAAAACCTCTTAAATTTTGGTTGTATTATATTGTTCCATAACTCCACATTTTTTGGAATACGCTCCACAAAAAAGTTTATCTCTTTGAGAACAATAGAATCACAATATTCCCTTCCGGTAATATTTAGTTGGCCATGTATCTGCTAATAATGTTTGTGATTTTTTTAAAGTGTAAATATGCCTTTATTTATCTCTTTTTATTTTCGTATAGGCAAAAATCAAGTACCTAACGGCTCTGAACTGATTCACCATATGTTTGAAATACATTTAAAAATTCTAAACATTGAGGTCAAAAGAAAATAAATAATTTCAAAGGGTTATTTAAAAATGTAATCTTAAATATTTTGTAAAGTAATAAGTCGATCATATTATAATCTTTACAAGATCATTGATAGCAAGTCATTATGACAATTACAAAATATCTGCTACTTAAAATTAATAGTTTTTGAAATACCTACTAATCTAATTCCTTTGAAAACGTCAATTTGATGATATTAAAAAAAAATTATAAAAATATTTTTGAAATTATAACACAGCCAGAATCTGTTATTTGGAGCCAACAGTTCAATTTCTGTAAAAAAGTTCTGAGATTTCAACACCCTTAATGCCTTGCATTTTATTAAAGACGGAGTTTGATATTCTGTAAATGATAACTGTAGACTAGCAAATAAAGCAAAACTAAGGTTTTAAAAATCATGATAAATATATTTGAAAGGTAACTCAAGATTTCATTAGGTGCTGTAGTTAATTGCTACAGCTTTAGATCCTATGCCCCTTAGTAAAATGTCCTAACCTAGGGTTCACTTCCAAATTATAAATTTAACAAATTGTTTTTCTGATTACTTTTACTTTCTACTATTGATGTTTAAAACACTAGGTCAAGAATTTATCTTTATGTGTATATGAATCCACTGCTAACATTTTATTTAGTGCTATTGAGTATTTCCTTGCTTTGCAGTGGCCCACATTCACAACTTCCTTTTCTTACATGACTGTGTCATCATCACACTACCCTTGTCATCAATAATATGTTTCATGTGGTATTGTTTTGTAGATGTTATCCAGTTAACATCAGATGCAGATGGTTCTAGTGTGTCTCAGCGAGAAACTGAAGATGTTAAAGTTAAGTTTGAAACCCTACGTGCCATGGAACAGGCGGAAACTATCGACATAAACAGCCACTTGTCCGACAGAGTAAGTGACCATGTGAGTAAACTGATACATTCAAATTAAGGAAGGGTTTCTTTAAATCTGTTATACGTTGTAAACCGTCACCTGCTTCGGTGGCCTCATAATCTGGGGTGTCATTCTCTTGAGATGGCACTGTCGATGACAGGGATATCAGGGTTTGAATACCATTCAAGTGTACTGAAAGGGAATTTCCAAAATGGTTTCCACTCATTAGTGTTAAACCTGAATAGGTAGTAAAACGAGGTTCTAAAAAAAATATTCACTAACATGTTTGATTTGTATTTAATGCAGTGGAATAATTTCAAACCTAAATTGAGATAACTTGTTTGGATAATAAAGTGAATAAATCATTATTTTGTAGCATACATTAAAATTGAGAGTGGCTTTTGTTAAATACTATATTTAAACACAACACTTATAATTTAACAATATTTAAATCCATGTTGTACATTAAGCAAAATAATGAGTGCCTGATAATCTCTATTTCCAATTATTAAGTTGCGTAATTAATCATGTGGAACGAAAATTTAATCAGTCGCTTAGAACGGAAATAAGTTATATATGTCTAATAGGTATTATATTTGGAAGAAGGTACAGGAAAGGTGGATAGAAACATATAAAGGGGACGAACACAATATGGCCTTTACAGTGAAAAGAAAATTGGTCATCACCGCCCAATCCCCCGACCTAGGTTTCATTCTACTGGAATTCATCAGGGAGGAGTATGAAACGCTCAACGCTACTTCCTAAAGGATAAAACAGAAAATAAACACAAAAGGGATTAAATGGAAAATTGTAAAGAATGATAGGACACACAGATAGGAACATATAAAGTTATAACATAAAGGACATTGGATGTGAATATATAATGTATCTCAATAAAGAAAACCTCTTATGGCTATTTGAAAGAAAGTACATTAAAGGTAAATAGAAAGCTTACAATATTACATTTTTATCTTAACGTCATTAACTGTTTCCCGCCTGTGGCTGGGTCCGTTAAATGAAATTTCTTGATTTTTAGTCTTCCACCATTCTTTCTCCTCTATTTGCTTCCATTCTTCTCCTCTCAAATGAACACTTTCTGTTATCTGCTTTTCCCATTTCATTTTTTGCCACCCTTGCGATCTTTTTCCATTCTCATTACATGTCCATACCATCTCAGTGTTTCTTCCTCTTATATCTTGTGTACTCCCTGTAACCCCACTCTTTCCCAGATAACTTAATACACTTTTTTTCTGCTAATTCCGTGTCAATTAATCTAGGATATTACTCAAACTATGAATTAGAAAGTTTATAGGTCGAATCTACTATTTTTCCAATTCGAATCTCCAATTTACCTTTGAACCTCGAATCAGAATATTGTAAAAAATTATGAACATAAGAGGAAATATAAATATAATGGTGTAATAGAAATAGTAACTAAATGTAAAAACAATTCTAATAATCCATTCATACATTCAATTAAGTGTTAAATTACTTGTCTGGGGCCTGGTTGTTAGCTTATCCTATAATTATAAATGGTTTTGAACCACCACCAAGCTCTATTAAGAGCTCTAAAACAAATTGCGCTTAGAAACGTTAAAGAAATTTTCTTTTAGGATGTGAGTCTTTGATCCGAAATTTTCTTGAATTCTCAAATCTCCTTAAGGATTCGAGGTATGATCCCTACTATAAACCCTTTAGTCCAGACTCTTATGTGTAATCCCACTTTCTTGACCAAATAAAAATGACACAAACATAGACTGTCTTTGTGCAAGTTATTATAATTACAACTGCTAGTTTTTTAATCCTTGTCTAGCTGTAAGGTTTACAAATGTTAAATTTATTGGGTTTATTTTTACAGAATGTAGGCGAGGATGAACATACAATGCACACTATGATGATCACACCAGAACTACTTGGGTTAATTCCTTCATCATCGGGACAATCGGGTAAGTGAGAGCTTGGGGCTCACACAATATGCATCCTTCACATGTAGGACAATTGTGTGAGATCTTACAGGACAATCGAGCAATCAGCCTTTTGACACTCGTAACATTAACATTTTGTCTAACAAATAATGTTGAGAAAATTTGTCATATAATTTCCAATAAAATGAACACACCAGAATGGTTTGGCTAGTTGATGATTATCCACATGCATTTCACACTATGATGTTAACTAGGGACATGTAAAATTTGCATTTGCGATAATGTTAATTCTACTCTTTTCATGTAAATAACATGAATTTAAGTTTATTTTTCTAAATAAACACAATTTCTTTGTAACCTGGCGATGGATGATGTTATACAAGGGCTGCCATTTATACAGAACTGGCGGTCTAGGGGTAAGGTGTCGGACTTCTGTGCTCGTGGTCCGGGATTCAATCCTCGGTCCCGGCACAGATTTGTCTGATTACCAAACCCTTCCTTCACCTCTGACAAGACTTGTATTAATCACCATTTGTGAATGTGTGGAATGCCAGTTCTCCACAGTGGTTCAGATCCCACGTTAAACTGTAGGTCCTCCATTTCATCTCACGATCACCCTTCCATTACACATTAGCGTAAGTGCGTATAACCCGAACGGTTAGTAATACACAGTGCTATTAATAATAAAAGAGCATGAAGAAGGAATTCATTTTTAGTTTTTATGTTATTGAATATTTATTCTACCCTAAGAGTGAGTCATAATACATCACTGGACATGTGGTGAATTTATAGGTGCGCAATCCCCCTCTTTGTCATCAGATGTGAGTAGCGACGCAGGCAAATGTGGCATTATGGGCCCCAAGACGTGGACACAGGAGGATATGGAACTTGCCTTGGATGCACTGAGAAACCACAACATGAGTCTTACTAAGGCATCTGCAACTTATGGCATTCCTTCCACCACTTTGTGGCAACGAGCTCACCGCATGGGGATTGACACCCCCAAAAAGGAGGGCCCCACTAAGTCTTGGACAGAGGAAAACCTCAATAGTGCACTGGAGGCACTCAGAACTGGCTCTATATCTGCTAACAAAGCCAGCAAAGCTTATGGTAAGCATCCATGTTTAGCTGGTTACAAACTCAATCAAGGGCATTATACATCAAATAATATATCTCTATAAGGAAAACCTCTTTTCATTTTATGAGATAATTGTATATTTTTGGTTGACCTGGCGGTCTAGAGGTAAGGTGTCAGACTTCTTTGCTGGGGGTCCGGGGTTCAATCCTCGGTCCCGGCACAGATTTATCTGATTACCAAACCCTTCCTTCACCTCTGACAATATGTGTATTAATCACAACTTGTGAATGTGTGGAATGCCAGGCCTCCACCGTGGTTCGGATCCCACTAAACTGTAGGTCCTCCATTTCATCTCACAATCGCCCTACCATTACACATTAGCGTAAGTGCGTATAACCCGAACGGGTAGTAGGACACGGTGCTAGTAATAATGTATTATATTTAGAAGGTATAGGAAAGGTGGATAGAAACACACAGAATGGACAAACAATGTGGCTTTTGCAATGAAAAGAACACAGTTCACACTTTACATTGCAGCCATTGGACAAAGATGTAATGGTTGCCTCTTAAAGAAAATTGATCGTCACTGCCCAATTCCCCAACCTAGGTTTCATTCTATCGGAACTCATCAGGAAGGAGTGTGAAACGCGCAACGCAACTTCCTAAAAGAGAGAACAACAATAAAAACAAAAAATATATATATTTGAAAGACTATCCTTCCCGTACAGTCTTTCAAATATATATTAATATCTACCTCAAATAGTGAAAAGAGGTTTTTCTTAAAGAGATATACTATCAAATAAACTTCTGTATAATTAATAGATTAATAGATAAAAATAACACAATTGTAAATATTAGAGATGGGTCGAATCTCGAATCCGGTCAGAGCCAAAAAGTTGTGTTGGATCATTTGTTAGAGATAATAAACGACCAACCCAACATGTTGGCTGAGTTGGGAGGTTTTGCGCATGTGCTATCAAGTTGAATGAGTGTCTAACCTTGGTGAAGCATGTGTTTTATTTTCAAATTAGTTTACCTTTTAAAAGACTAATACAGTTAAACTAATAGATTTAAATTCTGAAAATGGAAAAATTACACCTGGAAACGGGAATCGAACCCGGGACCCATATCCAGGTGTCAGGTTTCAATTTTCAGAATATGATATCTAGATGGAGAATTTCTCACTAAAAAGCATAAATAATAATAGCTTCGGTCAATAGATCCTTAATTGATTCATATCAAATGCATTCTGTTCTTTGTAATGTTACATGTGTACAAAGCTATCAACTCCACTTTACAAATGTAGGTAACTCATTGTTCCCATGTACACATCTTCAATTCGACGTCTAGCAAAAAAAAAACTTCGAATGCCCTATCGTTTCTTAAGTTTTGGTTCTTTTGCAAGAGTAAACTTCCTGTCATCACAATAAATGAAGAAACAGCAAGTAATACGGTGTTATCCGTGGCTAGAAATGTGTAGATTGATTAAACTAGGTGGAGGAACCTTGATGTTGGTCCAACAAGTTGGCTAGAATAAACGCAGCTTACTTTTCCACATGTTTTGTCTTGCAACATGTTGGATCCAGCTTGTTACATAATAAATTAGGCTTCACCCTCATTATGAAGGTAGGTTTGGCTGAAAGGATTATGTGCCTGACTCCCCTTGTTGGCAAAGTTGATTGCAAGGATATTGTACCCGACTCTCATCTTGAAGTTAAGTAGTTAATTAGATTTAAAAAGTAGTCATCTGTTCTAGACAGGGCAAAAGTTAGCATATTCACTCTCATGTATTTCGCCAACTTTTAATTTTCCATTTGGGAGGGGAAGAGTTTTTAACTGGCCAGAAATTTAATGTCCTTAAACAAACTTGGAGACTTGAATTTCTAAATTACTATTGCTGTGGAGCAGCAAAAATCAAAGATGAAATAATAAAATAATATAATTTTCAAAGTAAAAATATACCCTATTTATCTAGACATTTTTTCCAGAGAAGTAAAAAATAAAATTATGGTGTCTTGATTTTAGGAATGTTGTTGCCTAGGCATCTTATCTATGGATGCTACCTCCTGATTTAGCCCCAAATTACTACAAAAAAACATAACCACACCCTATCAACTAGACCATTAACAACTTAACTGAATGTGAAGTCACTTTATAACAAAAGAAACTACTTATCAAAATTACATTTTATATTGGAACTAAACAATTAATAGAAAGAAAACCGTATTGCTGGGAATAAAATTATACCCATTTGCAAAGTTAACCTTTTACATTTATCATGTTTTCTTAGGTTTAAATTTGGATTTGAGAAATAGTGAATATTGCTTTCTAGTAATACATATCCAGAAGAAGGTGGATAGAAAACATATAAAAGGAAGCAAATACAATATGGCTTTTACAATGAAAAGAACACATTTCAAACTTTACATTGTTGCCACAGGACAAAGAACTAATGGCTGCCTCTTAAATAAAATATCTATACCGCGCTATCCCCATTCTTATAGAAACTCATCAGGGGTGAAGTGTGAAACTGGCAACGCCACCATTATATATTATAAAATAACTCAAAAATGTGAATAGAGGTTTTCCTTGGAGAATTTTTTTATCTGTGTCTTACTACCTTTTAGAATCATACACTTATGTGTTAGTTACGTTAATGATTTTATCAATTAGGAAAGCTAGATTTAGATTAAGTACAGTAGCCCCGTGGCTTCTTTGGTGCTGACTGACAGCTTTGAAAAGTTACCAGACCAAATTATGTATCCCTACGCCGAACCATATGATCTGCAAAAACATGTGTTTAGCAGCTGTCACTTCTGACAGTCAAAATTTAGGTATATACCTAAATGGTGACTGTCAGAAGTCAGCTGTGAGCTGTCAGTCAGCACCAAAGAAGCCATGGGGCTACTGTATACCCACATTTGTGTGGAATTATAGTGGGAAACTCTTCTGGTAAAATCACCCTCAGTATACCTGACCAAGATTTGAACCTCGGATCTCCCTGTCATCGACACTCTAGTTTACTCTGAGAGTAGCGCCTTGGACCATCCGTCCACCAATACGGGTTTTAAAGAGATGTATTTCTAATCATATAAATAGTCTTCATACTTGAATGACTTGGTAAGAGCATGTTTACCTATTCAACTTAATAAAGTTACCTTTGTTGTTAATGGGTGCTCAATTTATGTCATTAAATCTAGAATTTACCAAATATGAAGATTTTTGTTTGTCAAGAAATCGCAAGTTGTTTTTAGTTGATGATTAAAATAATTGTAGATCATTTTAACTAAATTCACTTGAGAAATAAACTTTTTTTCTTCAAATATTATTTTTCATTATTCGTATATCAGTGTATACAAAAACTACAGTTTTAATATTTCAACTCTAAATCTATTTATTAAGGCCCTTGGCCCTGTCAAGTGCAATTCTAAAACTCATTTGGTTGGCGGGAGGGTGAAAGACGTGGTGTGGCTCTACAACCGACCAAAGTATCCTTCTGCACGAACAAGAATAGATGGATCATGGAAACCGTTTTCTTGAGAACGAGTGAAATTGTTATGTTAATACTTTTAACACCCTTTCTAAGATAATATATAAATGTTTAATAATTGTTACATTTTCTTCTTTATATATATATATAAAGCCAGCCAGCAGTTTTTTATTGAAAAATGTAAATTTTATTGATATTTGATTACTGTTAAAATTATAACTTCATCTTGCTTCTATTCTTGAAGATAACCATTTGTTCCCATGGCTCTGCATTTCCTCGCCAAATGAAAAGTAACAATTGTTTTAATAAATTTCAATGGCTTACCGTAGCCTTTTATATTTAAAGCTAAATTAGTTGTATTCTCCTTTTTTTTAAATGGTTATTGTTGTTTGAGTTTCAAATAATCTATTGTTTATAATTTTATTTTCTTGTTTGTATATGGTAGCTCAAATGAATAATTGATTTATATCTTAGTGTTTTTAAAATTCTCACTTAAACTTGGGTAAATACACTATCTTGAACAATATACATTTACTTAAGCGCACATTAATTGTGTTAGAATGTTTTTACATTATATTACCTCTGTAATAAGAAAATATACTATAGCTAAAAATGATTGGCTAAATAGCTAATAGGCCTTTACTGGTTTCAGAATAAATTTTAGATGAAATTTATTGGTGTCTTAGTTCACCACCTTACCTCCTTGGGATAGTGACACGGGTAACAGTATAATGGCCAGCAAGGCAGTTTCTCTAGCAGGAATACTGGTTTGTACGAACAGTGCAAGCGTGAGAAACTGTTGTACTTGTGGTATATTGGACAAAATGTGCCAACACTGATCAGTACAGCATCCTTACCATAAGCAGCGAAAAATGTAATGGTTGCGATCAAGGCTAGTAACCTGGTCTAGTCTAAACTAAATACTAGATTAAATTTTGGATGACCAAAGCTAAGATGAGTACCTGAGCTTAAAACTGAGGGGTCCATCATTCTGTTAACAAGACGGCAAGAACTTGGACTATTGGAATGTGGAATGTGAGAGGAGTGTGTGGTAGAGAAAATGATTTGAAGAAAAATGTATATTGTGTGTGTGAAACTAAGCAAAAAGGGAAAGATCTTTTGATGATGAGTGATGGTATCGTGGCATTGTGGTCAGGTGTGGATGAATGGGTATGGGGAAGTCAGGGAGTAGGTTTATCATAAGTCCAAGAGCTAATCTGTTTGTGAGAAGGTATAAGTTGGTGTCATCTTGTCTTATATGGGTACGTATGGAAATAGGCATTCTTAGAATTATGTTAGTTTCTAGCTAGGAGGGTAGAGACGAAAATGTGAAAGTGGAGTTTTGGATTGAGCTTAATTAAATCTTTATTCGTGTGAACTAGGTGAAAGAATTATCTTGCTAGAAGATATGAATGGATGGATGGGTACCCTAAAAGAGAATTCAGAGAGTATGTTAAGAAGGTATGGTGATGACAGGGTGGACGAGAATAGTTAGCGAGTCTTACCTACATACATCCATTACTGTTTCCAGCCTGCGGCCTGGCTCACTCTTACATTAACATCATATATTTTCCACTACGGGCTTGCTAGGCCTGTCATAGCAATAGTGAGTCTGTTTTAAGAAAAGGTTTTATTAGTGTCGAACACAGGGTTAAATACAAAGGTATTCATTCTCTTGTGTACATGGCAAAGGGGAAGTTCGAGAATGATTTTGTGGTTTAGGTGTGGAGATGAATGTGGAACGGATCACTTACAAGTGATCTCAATAGTTGAATTAAATAGGTATTTTGTGAGGAAGCTGTGCAAGAGTATTAAGCAATTAAGAGGTAAAGTGGAAAAGTTGCAGGATTAAAGTTTGAGAGTACAGTATAAAATATTGCTGAGAAAAAAACACTTAACTTTAACATGAATAGAATGTGGAAATAAATGCTACTGATACAGAAAGGGTTTGGAACAGAATAAAAGAGGCTGTAGCTGAGCGCTTGAAAGATGTGTGTGGATCTGTGGTGGTGGGAAACTTAAAAAGAGATGCATAGTTGACAGAAGCGTTCGGAGAAAAGATATAAATGGGTGAGTGTTGTGAAGAGTGGAACAAAACTTAAGAGGTTGTGGGACACGTACAGAAAGAAAAGGATTAATGTAAAGAAAGTAGTAATGGAGAGCAAGGAGCAAATGAAATTAACAGAACAAGAAAGATTTTAAAGGAAATAAGCTGTTTTGGAAGCAGGTAAAGAGAAAAAAAACAGGAGTAGAAGGAAATACATATGGCATTCAGAATGAATGTGGTGACGTGATCTAGAGTAAAAGTGGTCCAAGAGAGTGGTGGAGAGAGTATTTTGAGCAATTGAATGATGAAAACTTAAAGAGCAAAAAAGAAAATAGGGAAAATGTTATAAGTGAAAGTATAAACCAAACTGAGGTGTTAAAGAATGGCAAAACTGTGGGCGTAAATGTGATCACAAGTAAACGCTTAAGTGTGGGGGGATGGTAGTACTTGCCACGGATTGTGTGTGCTGGGATTTTGAATGTTCCTAAGGACTCTCATTGTTCCTTTGGGGTGAGTGGTTTGACATTGAACAGGGTGCTAAACAATGTAGTATTATGTATCCATCATTGTTAAATGGACAAGTGTATGAAGGATGCTTGTGGGGACATGGTTGTTGTACAAGTGGCCCACATGAATGTGAGAGTGCAGTTATATTCAGATGATGCCATAATAATGGCTGAGAACAAAAGTCACTTGCAGAATGCCTTTCGGTTAAATGTCTCTAAATGTAAGGTTTTTGATAAGTACGGATCAGTAAATTATTGTCAACTTAGTGTAAATGGATAACTGTTAGAACAAGTGAATGATTTTGTGTATCTGGGCAAAATATTCTTTAAAAATGGAAGGATAGAAGATGAAATTAACACAAAGTTGAATGCATTTGAGAAAGTGGTTAAATGTATGTGGACTATTGCAAGGAATTAATTAGTATCGAAAGAGGCAAAGATGGAATTATATAAAAGTAAATTGACGCTAATATTGTTTTATGGATGGGTTATGCATGGGTTTGTCGGGAGAAACACAAGAGCAGGGTGATTGTGGTTGGAATGAGATAGATATCTAAGACATGTATGTGGCAAAGCTAGTATTATGAATAAGAGTTGATAATAAATGAGTGCTGAAAGAGTGTGGCTTGAAAGGGAATACATTAGGTCATTCTGAAAGAAGCTTCATACATTAAAGAGTTTTAAGAATAAAAGAGCATGTGTGATTCACTGTATGGATGTTATTGAAGCGAAGGAAGTATGCAAAGATAAAGATGTGTAGATTAAGTTTGTGAGGGTGGATTAAGCATGAAGTTGTTTTTTGAGCTGTATGCACAGTTTCTTGCCTATCCAGCAAAGCAACAGCTAGTTCAGGTGTGGGTGGGTGGTGTGGTATTAATATATATATAAAAAAAAAATTATCTGGTAATATTTATTACTCTACAGTCTTTGATTTTAGTGATTTTTAAACTTTTGACAGTAATTTAATCTTCAAATGAATGTTTGATTTTGTTAAGGTATACCCAGCAGTACCCTGTACAAAATTGCGCGTCGTGAAGGAATACGTTTGGCTGCTCCATTTAATGCTGCGCCTACAACTTGGACTCAAGATGACCTTGAACGAGCTCTAGAAGCTATTCGTTCAGGACAAACATCGGTTCAACGTGCCTCTACAGAATTTGGGATTCCTACAGGGACATTATACGGCCGTTGCAAACGAGAAGGTATTGAACTTTCTAGGAGTAATCCTACACCATGGTCAGAAGATGCAATGGGTGAAGCATTAGAAGCTGTGAGAGTTGGACAGATGAGCATCAACCAAGCGGCAATTCACTACAATCTTCCGTATTCTTCCTTGTATGGCAGATTTAAAAGGGGCAAGTACGAGGCGGAGGGGCACCAGCATCCGGATGAAACGGGCCACCACTCTCCCCCGACATCGGCACCACAGGTGATGATTGTCCCTTATCAACAACATACACATCTTCCACCCCAGCAACAACCCCCACAGCAGCAACCCCCTCCACCCCCACAACACCACTCCCCTCAACAACATCCTATGTACCAGCAGCATGCCCCTCACAGCGCGAGTTGAGGGCATGGGCGGCCATCTGTACCACTAGAGTATTATCGCAGCGTCTGCTCTGGTCCGAATACAAGAATAGTTCAATGACAATTCAGGTACTAGCATTAAGTCTATACAATTTGTTAGGCTGAAGAATCGTGTTGCTCTTGTTCACAACCAGAAGGTGTAGTAGTCTTAGCGAATGTAATCTTGGTTGATTTTTTTTATGTATTACTTTTTAAATTGTTCATACAGTTATGGTGCTATATTTGCTATCAAATAAAATAATCTTATTTATTCCTTCTATTTTTCAATGGTGATATCGTTGCGATGCTTGGTTGTGAACAAGTAGCTTAATCAAGGATTGCCACAAAAACTGGAAAGTTTGCATTAGTGTGTGGAAAATGTTTTTATTAAAGATATTAAGTAATGTTCACCATTGCCATATCAGAAAAAATTGCAATTGTAAACATTCTTATTTTTCATGTACAATGTTAGTGTAGGAAAAATGTTTATAAGGGGATTATTTAGCCACCAAATCTAAAATTCAAATAGTAGTTTTTAAAGTATAAATAGTAAACCAATACAAGTGGCATATACTGGTTATAGATTTTTTACTGTAATTTAATTTTTCACTTTTAAACGCAAGACCTCATAAAATTAAAATTGTTATGGATAAAAAACATTGTTTTTAAGAAAAAAAAGTTTTTCAGATATTTTGTGGCAGTCTGCGTTTGTACTGATTGCCAAGGTTGTGAATTTTGCAGCAAATTTAAATGTTATTATTTCTTGACTTTAATAGTGATTAATCTTTGGCTTCCCAGTTTAGTTGGCTCATTGCAATTTACTTTCAAATAGTCATAGATGTCATAGCTACAAGCTGAGTTTCATGTTACCAAAGCAGTTTATATTTTATGAATCTTATTTAATTGTAGGGGTGTGTGAAGCTTAAAAATCCTTGATTTTACTTTAAATATCCATTAGCTTTGACATTCATTCAAAAATACAATTCGGAATTCGACATCTACAAAGTTTCACCAAAACATATATTTATAGTTATAACACACATTTATGTTGTTTTTTATTTCTCTACTGTTATTTTCATCGCAAGTTAGTATTATATTTGGAAGAAAGGTATAGGAAATGTGGATAGAAACACATAAAAGAGGCAAAAATAATATGGCTTTTACAATGAAAAGAGCAGTTCATTGGACACAGAGGTAATGGTTGCCTCTTAAAGAAAATCAATCGTAACCGCCCAATCCTTCGACCTAGGTTTCATTCTATCGGAACTCTTCAGAGAGTCATCATCGCAATTTTAAGTGTTAGTGTATGACTAAAATTATCATTTTAAGATGAAATACATTAATTGCATTTTATAAATCATATTTATTTTTTAACATCGATTCGACTTAGCTTTGAATTGAAAATGGACTTCTTACACTCCTGTTTATTTGTGTATTAATTTCAAGATAAAACTAAACAATTTTAACAAAATTATAACAAGACAAAAGAATCTTTGATAACTAATCAATTTTTTAACACTTTAAGAATGTTTTCAACCTATGAGTAAAATATTCCTAATTTGGTTGTTAATTATATCAAGGAACACATACCTAGATCTTCATAATCTTTTGATACATAAAAACGCCTTATACTAGCAGTTTTCTATTGGTGTACCACAAAGGGTCAGCAGTCACGTCACTACAGAGGTTTGGGGAAAGATCAAAAATATATATGAGAAAAAATTTAAAGAGTAAAAATAAATCTTTTTAGATTCATGATACTAATTATTTTTAAAAGTAACTTAATTATTATAATTTTAGCTATTGGACTTTTGAACACAATCGTAATACTTTTTAATCTAATGATAAATCTCTTCTTAAAAAAATAATGATTTACCTTTAAAACCTTAGCACCTTTTTTCAGTGTTAGGTGAGTTGAAAGAGGTTGACATTTGCTGCATTAGCCCATTCTGCCACCAAAGCAATCGACTATCGGCAAACCAATTATTCTTTTTGTATTAAAGTTGTTTAAATGTCTTTAAATATTGCAAATAAAGTATTTTTCTTGTCAATTTTAATATTGAGGAAGTTTAGTCTGGCCAGATATTTTGTTGATTGGTTTTAAAGCATTGTAACTCGATTCATTTAGGTGTTCAAATAAATCCTGATTTCTAATAAACTTCAAATTAGAAAGATAAAAGAAATTTAGCCAGCCAAAGATAATTCGTTAATTACTATACAAAGTAGTTAAACATAAGCAATTATTAAAAAATAAATATATGCTATTTTATAGTCCCATATTTCAACAATCTCTATAGGTACCTTTTATATTTGGTAAACATACAAATAATAAATGCACCCTCAAAAATAGAAAATAATTGATGCATTTAATTGAATGGCATTTGATGATATGAAAATTTAATTTATCAATCAATAATGAGGCCCATTGGGTAAAATCTAAAGTACAGGTTTACTGATTAGTAAAATTAATTGCTTGTTATTTGATCATTTGCTCCAATTAATCACGATGACTGATTATTTATTAAAAACTAAGACAAATTGGAAAGTATATGCTCAAGATCATTCTACCATCAATATTTTATTGCACAATCTTAATAGGTATATAGTTATAAGCTATAAATATTCAAATTTATTACAGGTTTTTAGGGGTAAAACTTGTTATTTTATGCTTTTTGTGTAGTAGTAGTAATAGTATAAATATTTCATTATGTACACCTCATATGAATGTCTAGTTATAATTTAATTACTTTACCTTAACAATGTTACATAAAATAGCAAGTTTGACCCCTTACAACTTGAGCTGTAATGATTTGAAATCACTATTTATTAGGGATTAACAGTCATTTTGAATACATATTAAATAATACAAATCGAATAGTTAATTTCAACAAATTCTTGATGGAAATTATATTTATTATTTAATTTATTTTGAAAATTGTGCATTATTTAATAATTGAAGAATGTTTTGTTTTTTTGTGTGTGTTCTCTGGGTTTGATATCTATAAGATTGACGCCCCTTAAAGGACTCATTATAGTCCCTACTTGATGTTATATTGTGACTAACAACAGAGGCTGAATCTCATCAATGGTTGACCTTGGCAAGCTACTTCTTTTCCTCTCATTTTCTGCACATAACTTGACAGGGTAGGCCAATCCCCCATTATTTTGAGGAATTGTTAAATCTTCAACACTTTCCCGAGCGTTTGGGATCATGTCCACTCCTACTAATTATAGTGTATAATTATTCACTTGTTAAAGTTGTGCAATAAAATGTTGATAGTCAAATGACCTTTAGCATACTTAAACAGTTAGTATAATTCATGAAGGATTTTATTTCAAAATCAAATAGATTATAATTGTATACACAGGTTGTGTAGTTGGTTAAATATTGTGTTTAATGGAAAGGAAATAAGTCTTATATATATATAATGTGTTTTATCATTAATTAATAAAACTTTTGAAACTTGTCTATTATCATTTAAACCGCATGAATCAATTTTTTTCAGACATTCAAAATACAGTGCATTTGTTTTGTTACTAAGTGTGAATATTGAAAAGGCTATTAATTGGTGATTAAGATTCATTGCTGATGTACTAATAATCGCCCGATTACAATTCTTCAGTATTCGCAACAATACATAAGTGAAGAAAGACAACTAAAGGAAAGAACAAAATGCATGCATAATTGAGAACCTAATATTCACATTTTATTTTCTATCTCAAATCTAATTGATATTTGATATTTTTCTAAAAGCACGGAAAACAAAAGTAGAAACCCATTTTGGTGGCTGCTGCTCTAGGGGTCCTTTATGGTTTCTTACTCTCCTCACAAATGTGGCTAGATTTATTTTAAATTCAACCTTCCTCCCCTAACTTGTTGTCAGTTGAGTTTATAGCTCAATCTTAATAGTATTGCTACTTTTTCTACTAAAGAAACAATCTAATGTCACTTTATTATTAAATTCTACCAAGTCAACCTTTTACCAAACTTATTTTTACACTCTATTTCTAATTTTTCTAAATTACCATGTGTAGAGTAAAGTTCACATCAGCCCCTCATTTCACTAGTTTGAGTTTTTAAAAAGTATATATTTTAAACCAATAATAGCTAGAACTGTTTTCGTTATAAAAGAAATCATATTCCCTTTCATCATGTGTTTTAACGAGGCTCATATTGAAAATATTTAACTCATGTCCATATATTCTTATGTCTTATTTCCTTCAAATTTTTAATGAAACTTATCTTGTTGCTATAACCATGTACACTTGGTTTACTGTGGAAGGTACCAGTTTTACCTTGATGGATTACTCTGACGCTCTATTATAAGCTATTCCATGTTAGAACAATAAAAGGTAAGCGTGCTGCTACCTTTCAGAGTAAATGAAGGGTACGATGTTCACTATTTCTTTGTTAATTATTGTATAGTTTGTTGTGCACGGAATCTGTTTGTGATCTGTTAATTTACACTTGATTTCCTAAAATAAAATTGTTTTGTTTAACTCAACCAAACATTTTAAGTTTTTTACATGTGTTTGTGTGTTTCATTACAAAAATTTTAATAAATATTTTTTCTGTTAAAAGATGTTTATTGTTTATGCTTTAAATAGTTGCATTCAAAGTTATGGCATTATTGAGAATTATTGCTTAAATGCTTGTCAATTTGTTTCGGAAAATGTTTTTATTTACGTGTGTAGTTCCAAAAATATTTATTTTGTAGGGTTTTATTTAAAACAATTTTTGTCTATCATGTTAAGAAAAGATGTGGGTGAAATAATAATTTTAACGCCTAAAATTTTAAACATGAAACATTAATTCTATACTTCTTTTAATCCTTAATATTTGGTTTCATACTCATAAATATTCTTATCCTAATATACATCACAAAATATGAATCTAGGTACCTGCGAAGTTTATCATGACATTTTATAGGGGTGTGCATACTAAGGATTCTGAAGTAGAGTTGAAGCTTTACAATTATAAACAATGGAAAATGACAGGCTAATGTTTTCTTTGCATTCAGTTTGCACTTATTACTAGTTTTTATTAATATCTTTTGATAATTTTGTTATTTTCTTATTAAGTGCTAATAGTATAAAACACAACTTTGCTTGTTTCTAAGTATGTTCACTCCTCAAGAATTTACTGTAATTGAGTGATATTATTGTTAGTTTTATTTTTATAGTTTAGTAGTATTATAAGGATTTCAATTATTTGTATCCTAAAAATTTTGTACTTAGTTTTTTTTCTACCTGTATTTGTAAAGTTCTGTGCTAATAGTACATTTTATTTACCTGAGAAACAAGAATGTTTGTTCACAGCCATATTATTAACATTCCAAAGTCCTAAATCCCTTCATTTTTCTTTATACTTTTCCTTGTTTTTAATATCTCTAAGCTTGTGTTCTACATCTGCAATGGAATCACAACATACTTTTTTATATTTTGAAAGGTGAAAGAATAGTTGTTAAGCTTCTTTTTTGTGGAGGTTAATGTTCCTGTGTATCTTTAAAAGACTGAATTTGTCATTAGATACAAGTTAGGTAGACACATTTTAATTGTTTAACATTAATTTTAAGTATTATTTTTAGAGAAGGACCACTTGAAACTTTGAATCCACCGAATCCTAACAAGTATTCGAGGATTTGGTATTTTACTGTATTCGATGGTTGAATCTTTCACCTTATAAACAAAGAATAATTGTTTTGAATTAAAAAATTAGGCCTACTTGAAAAGCACAACTTAATTCGTAATCATTATTTTGTTTGACAAAAGAGAATAGCATGTATAAAATCTAACGGGCTTAATACTTTACCCTCCCATCTCTATGGGAAACTTGGACTCTACCGTTATAGCGCATGTCCACTTCTGAACTTTGTACCTCATGAACATTCTTGAAATAAAACACTTCAAAAACTAGAATTAAAAATAAACTCTAAATAAGTAAAACAAATTACGGCTCTCTTTTAACGGAAATAATAAAATTATACAAAGATATAACTCTATAAGGAAAACCTCTTATCGCTTTATGAGGTAATTGTATTATATTTGGAAGAAGGTACAGGAAAGGTGGACGAACACAATATGGCCCTTAAAATGAAAAGAACACAGTTCACACTTTACACTGCTGCCAATGGACAAAGAGGTAATGGATGTCTCTTAAAGAAAATTGATCGTCACCGTCCAATCCCCCGACCTAGGTTTCATTCAAATTGTTAGAAATTTTAATGGTTTACAAAAAAACCTACATTACACTATACAGGCCTAAGCTGTAAATTAAGGTTTATTTCAATCACCCCTCGCAAAAAACTGGTTGAAACCCAGCCAAATTAAACAATCTAGACTCATATTGATTAGAAATCAAATCAATCAAAACTTGAGTATCTTAAACTTATTTTTTTAAATGTTGATAGAATGAGTTAAGTTTCTAAAAGAAAACATGTGAAATAAACAGATTAGGCCTAGTTTCCTTTTGATCAACTTTAATAATCTTGAGATATTATAGTTTATTTTGATAAGAAAGCTAAAATAAAAATACAGTCTTTTTTTTTAAAGACTAAAACAACATGCTTAACAATTAAACATACGTTGGAGATAATGAACTCTTTTATATCCATTATCTTTATGTCTAAAACAAGAAATATATTTGATCCTTGCAATATGTTGATTCCTATTTTATTAGGGAAGATTGTTTACACCTAACAAATATAATAATAATTTATTCATGCTTATCTCTCTAGTCTGACAAAATTATTACTGATTAAGTTGTGGTAGGCCTAACTTAATAATTTTTTTAATTCAAAGATTAAAATATTATGCTTTGTTTATGGGGTGAAAGATTTTAGTGGCCCATCTCTAGGATCTTCCCTACAAAAGTTATTTCTATTCATCTTTTATGAATCTTCTTCTCTTCCATCCTCATCATGTGTCGACACCATCTTACCCTTGCTTCATCGATCTCATCCACCCCAACTCTCTGACCTTCCTCATTCCTAATCCTATCTCTTCTGGTGGCAGGTATAGTCTCGTCACCAAATGAACAGTCAAAACAATGATTATTGTTTGCAAAAAGCTTAAATTATATAATAAAGGAAATTGATAAATGAAAAATAAACTACTAAGAGTAAAATTGGTGAAGAAAGCCCACTTAGAGAAAGAGGAAATATATGGGAAGAATCCAATGCACAAAGGTGACATGGTATTCCTTTCTTCTGTCTTCTATAGTAGAAATAGACACATTTAAATTTAAATATAAAAAAATTTCAGCATTGTTGCTTTATCAAAAACAAATAAGAAAGAAGAGAATACAAATAACACAAAACACTGGATTACTCCATTTTTAATTTAAAGCAAGATTGTTAGAAACACATTGTTCCAACTGTTTTGCGGACTAAAGATAAATTTATTTGCTTTGGTTAGTATTAAATAGACCTATTTAAAAAATTAGTAATGATGATAAAAAAAATAATTTGAAAAGAAATTAATCATATAGAAAGAAAATCTATCTTATGTTGAGGCCTGATGGTGGTAATCCGTTGGTGGGCCAGTTCCCACTGTCTTAAGTTGAGAACTGTTGCACTGTTTGGGAAATGCTCTTAATATTTTGGTGGTGTAGCAGGTTTGAAAGTCCTGGTTGTGGGTACCGGCTTGTCTGGATCTTTGTGGTTTGTGTCAAAGAGTGGGTGAAACTGGTTAGGAATTAGTAACCACTTTTAAGGATGGTGTTAATACATTGTAGCCCAGGATGTTATTGTGTTGTGAGATGGATGTCTTCAACTTTTTTTAAAGGGTCATCCATGGAGAGTGCTCTGGAGATTTGATTGTCTATTAAAGTCTTTGGAAAGCTGTGGAGAGTTGTTAACAGTATCGAGTTAAGTCATCGGGTTCTGAATATATCTGTTTGGCTTGGGTGGCAATACTGAATGGTAGAGACCTTTTTGTGTATGAAGGATGTCTGCTATGGTAGTGGATGTATTGTTGATGATTGGTGGGTTTTATATGTACATTGATTGAAATTTGGTTGTTTTCAAGGAAGGTAAGACTATGATGTGATTTGTTGTGGGTGAAGTTTAAGGGGCTGCAATTGTTGAGATTATCTAAAGTTGAGAACTGTTGCACTGTTTGGGAAATGCTCTTAATATTTTGGTGGTGTAGCAGGTTTGAAAGTCCTGGTTGTGGGTACCGGCTTGTCTGGATCTTTGTGGTTTGTGTCAAAGAGTGGGTGAAACTGGTTAGGAATTAGTAACCACTTTTAAGGATGGTGTTAATACATTGTAGCCCAGGATGTTATTGTGTTGTGAGATGGATGTCTTCAACTTTTTTTAAAGGGTCATCCATGGAGAGTGCTCTGGAGATTTGATTGTCTATTAAAGTCTTTGGAAAGCTGTGGAGAGTTGTTAACAGTATCGAGTTAAGTCATCGGGTTCTGAATATATCTGTTTGGCTTGGGTGGCAATACTGAATGGTAGAGACCTTTTTGTGTATGAAGGATGTCTGCTATGGTAGTGGATGTATTGTTGATGATTGGTGGGTTTTATATGTACATTGATTGAAATTTGGTTGTTTTCAAGGAAGGTAAGACTATGATGTGATTTGTTGTGGGTGAAGTTTAAGGGGCTGCAATTGTTGAGATTATCTAGAAAGATGTCCAAGGATCCTTCGGAGTGAGGTCGGATCATGAAAATGGTGATGTAGCGAAGCCATAAATAGGGTTTTATGGGCTGAGAATGTAGAAAGTGTTCTAGTAGTCCCTTGTAAAGATTTGCATACAAAGGAGCCGTGTGTCTACCAATAGCTGTGCCTTTTATCTGTAGGTGGTGTTTGTCTAGAAAATGAAAGTTGTTAAATTGAAGGATCATCCTAGCCAGCTTCACCAGGAAAGAAGTGATAGGTTTGGACTCATGAGGTCTGCTCCATTGCTGACATTCCATGCACATGAGGGATGTTAGTGTAGAGTGACATCAATAGTGACCAGAAAACAGTTCGATGGGAGGTTTTTAATTTTGTTAATTTGGTCTAAGAAGTGTTTTGAATCCTGTATGAATGATGGAAGTTGTTTTACAAAGGGTTGTAGGTGTGAATCAACCAGAGATGAAATTCTATCATTTGTAGAGCCGCAACCAGATACAATCGGACGGCCAGGCGGAGGTCTAATGTCTTTGTGGATTTTAGGGAGGAGATACAGTGTGGGAGTTTGAGGTTTTTGTTGCAAGAGAAGTTGAATTGAGTTACTGGTGAGATTCTGCCGGGGACCTTCATGTTATAGGAACTCTTTAATCTGTGTGTTGTGATCTTCTGTGAGTGGTCGAATAGCTGACTTTGTGCCTCTGTGAAGTAGTCGATACGACTCAAGATGACTGGTGGAGCCCTTGTCGGCTGGTAGGTTTATGATATCAAAGTTGTTTTTTAGTGCTTTGATAGCTTTTTGTTTGTTGATGTTTCGTTTCAACGGGAAGAGTGGATCGGCAATTTTTGAAAGGAGGTAAGTGATGAACTGTTCCAAAGGGTGTTCAGAGGGTAGTAGTGGGGGTTCCCAGTCTGAAGGTGGCTTGAACTTGAAGAGGGCTGGTAGTGTAAGATTTGTTTTGGAAACAAAATTTCAATCATAAGAGTGTGAACATAGGAAACGATGTCCTTCACAGTTCGTGATTATGATTATGGAGAGTGTAGTTCACTTTTCAAATTCTAGATTTGGATTGAATTCAAATCTTAGAAAAATTATGGACAAAGAGGAAATATAATAGAAAATGCTAATGCTAACTAAATGTTTACATTCTTTCTTATAATCCATTTATTAAATCTGACACCTTAGCTCAGTCGATTGTGTATGTCTGTGTTTGTTTATACCGAGCTAAGGGTCCTGTGTTCAATTCCAGACATGGCCGAAAAATTTAATATTGGTGTAATGCGGGTTCACCCTTTCACAGTGTTGAATAAACTGCCAGAGACTGGGTGTCGTGCCTGTTGTAGTCTGAAGTTGGATTTTAAGGTACATGAAGTTATGAAGGCCTAGCAAGCCAGTAGTAGAAACTATAGGACTTTAAAAAAAGAATTGACCCAGGGCACTGACTGGAAACAGTAATGAATGTAAAAAAAAATATAGCATTAATATATGTAAATGTTAAATTAACCGTCTGAAATCTAGTTAAGTTCATCATATAATTATAATTTGTTCTGAACCACTAAAAGGAGTATTAGAGCTCTGAACTTTATGTATTCATTGTACAGTATTTGTTATTAGTTATGACCCACCTCAGTGGCGTAGTTGGCTAACGCGCTTGTCGTGTTGAGCTCGACTGCTGAGGACGGGGAGATTGAGGTTCGAATCTCGGTCGGGTGAACTGGGGGTGGTTTTTCCTAAATGGTTTTCCACTCTCCCTCCATGAAAACGCGGGTTCACTTCCTCTAATTCAACCTTCCCAATTCCTAATCCATTAGAGTAATTAGTACTTAAAGCTTACAACCCGAATGGGTAGTAAGATGTGGTGCTAAATATTAATATTAATATTAGTTATGTGTGGAGACATGCAAAGGTGAGGCTGATATTGGACTGTAGTTTAGATAGACAAATATTTTGTTAGAAATTTATGGAAAGCATAATGATGTTATTCTTATTTATTTTTTCCTTAGGCAGACAGTTTATAAATGGCTCCATAGTGACTCAAAGCAATGCTACAATATTCTGGACATATTTCTAAATGAGTATTTATTCTTTATCTATTCATGCCATAAAATATCCTTACATTGTAGACTATAATCTTTCTTAAATGAAAATATTGCCATTGTGGCCAGATTATTTCCCTAAGGTTTGTTCTTTTGTCGATCAAAACATTGTTTGAGTCAACTTTTCAACCAGGTAACCAAAGTGCCTCCTCAAATGTATTTTGCCAAGTCATAGCCATATTCAACAGAGAAAAATACTGATGCCTCACTTTTGGTATCTCCTGAAATTTTAAACATTTTCCTCTTAATGTTTTTCTGAATCTATGTGTTTCACACAGGAATCCTTGTGGGCCCCCGATAAAGTGATAAAGTAAAGTCACAAAACTTGCATAATACTGTTAAAAGTTTTTGGTTCATATTGTGTATTTAACTATTCATTAACAAATCACTACCCACTTTGGTAACTATGTTTTAATGCTTTACTCTCGCAGTAAACTAGGGCCGTATTCGATTAATCTACCTATGCGGCGTAGCCTTGATAGCCGCATTGACAATCATGTGACCGAGTGTAGATGTGTCCTGATAGTCACGAACCATACTGATGCATCTTCTTGAGGTCTTGATAACCATGGATACAGAAGGCTACCAGCCATGCGCCGTTCTCACGGTGTCAGTTGCAGTGTTTGACTAGCAATTGTTTTAGTACTGGTGTTTCGTCTGCTAAAGCACAGATTTATTTTTTTTGCGTTGACGATTATTAATAATCATTCTTAGTGTGGTTAATCCTAATGGGTTGATATCTAAACTCTTAGATGATACAGTTTATAGAAAGTGTAAAAAAAAATCACAACAGATATGGAAAAATAATTATAAAATATAGTTTTCAAAGGGTTCAGTATTATGAGTATTATCCACAGCAAACCTTGAACCAATGTAACTGAATTAAATGAAATACAATCTGTGTAAAATCAAAAGCTGTACGGCAGACATGTGTTGGTTTAACATTTACTTATGTTAAGTGTATATTCTTTGTACAACAGGAAATAAGACACTAGAAAATCTTTTAATCTATACTAAATCCTTAAATGTAATTTATAATTTTACTAGCTGAATGCCCATTCTTCACACAGGATATTGTGTTATTTATTTTTTGATGAAAATTAGGAATTTTTGTTTGAAGCTTAATGACATGGTTCTTAGCGCAACCCGAGATACCTCAAAGAAGTGACCATATATCTTTTCTCATGGGGAATTTTATATTCGGCAGGCCCCCTTGACTACTGCCTAGGGCGTTATAAGCTGTGTGCAGCTGGACAGGTTTACCCCTTCCCTTCACTCCCCACCCCCACACACCGCCCCGGACTGGACCCTTTCACACAGACATTACAAACACCACAAAATTCAGCAAAATATAAACTACATACTTTTACCACCTGGAGTTCCATATTTATTTTAATTAATTGTCTGTATTCAAATTTTTCCACCCCTTAGAAGCATCTACAGGGTTAAAATTATAGCTATATTTTTTCGAAGGGATTATTAGAACAAACTTATCGGATTATTACCCTATAAACACTTAAAAAGAGTTTATAAAGCAATATTGTTGATTAGGTTAGTTACCCAGATTTAACCCCCTTAATCACAAAACATCGGAATGAAACATCTCTACTTTTCCTAATTATCTTAAAAGGAACGAACACCTGTGCCAAATTTCAGACCTCTAGCTTTGTAAGAAGTGTATTAGTGATGAGTGAGTGAGTCAAAGATTTGGCTTTTATATAGATAAAGATAACTACAAGTTAATCCATCAAATTAGCATATAATTAATCTTCAAAACACCAACTAAACTTAGGTTAGGTTAGGAACAATTATATTTTTGTTTTGTTTTAATTATTTCATATTACTTTACCATTAATGAATAAAAGACCTATAATAATAATTATAATGTGGAATCTGACTAATTCGAATTTTTCACCTGGCAATTAAAACAATGTTAAAAAATCGTGGATAATTAGAATTTTGTTTTGGTTAATTCAAACTTTTCGTAAGTTTTAATGTACTGTGCAGTATTGTTTTCCTACTTCTAGTTGCGATGCCGTATTATTATATTTTTGGAAATGGGGTAGGTGAGGTAGGAATATGATCAGTACCCTTCTTCACGCCCCTCTCCCTATGACCCATATGTCTTTGTTTGCATGTACAGTTCTGTACTCTGTTAGTCAAGGTCGAACCTCTCGAGCCGTTATGTTCGCTGTTCTTAATGGTTTGATCATAGCGACATTCTTTTGATGTGTGAGTTTATTTTGGGGTTTTTCCCCCCGTTTTAGTTTTGTCTAGTACATACTGTACAATAGTGTGTGTGTCTGTCCGTCCAAGCCACAGTCCTATAAATCATTAACTTCGGCCGAAAAAGTAGCGGTGATAAAGGAAGTGTATACAGGACTTAAAAATAAATCAAAGGCCTTCGGAATTTCCCCAACACACTTTCAACATTTTTGAAAAACAAACAAATTTTGAGCAATAAAAATGAGAGTGAACAAGATAGGAAATCATATTCTGAAAATTGAAAAATGACAACTGGACACGGGAATCGAACCCGAATCCTGGATAGCTCAGTTGTAAGAGCATTGGCGTACTAAGCCGAAGGTCCCGGGTTCGATTCTCATGTCCAGATGTCATTTTTCAATTTTCAGAATATGATATCTATGAGGGACTATCTAAACTAAAATGCATTAACAATAGTTTCGGCTATTTGTTTCATTAAGATAGGAAATATTAAAAGGACCGGAAACCCCATATGGGGACAACTGTGCACTGAAGTGGTTCAAACAAGAGCGAGACAAGAAAGTCCCAGTGAGCGGACCTCTTAGAGCAAAATCTGAACATTCCGCAGCTTAATTAGTAAAAACAGACTTCGAAGCTGTATGTGGGGACAGTGGTGCTGTTGATGTGCGTTCAGCCGATAGTTGTAAGGAAGACTTGAAAGAAATGATCTAGGACATAGAACAGAAACACATTTTTAACGTCGATGAGACGGGACTTTTTTTTTTTACAATTGTAGTCCTGACAAAACTCTAGCATTTAAAGGTGAACGGTGCAGTGGGGGAAAGCTTAGTAAAGATAGAACAACACGGTTAGTTGGAGAAAAGCTGCCATTGTTAATGATTGGAAAATCGGCTAACCCACGTTGCATCAAAAATTTAAAATCGAAGTCGGTGGAATACGAGTCAAATAGAAAAGCATGGATGACAGGTGATCTGTTTGAAAAATAGCTTTTAAAAATAGACAAAGTTTTTTTCACTGTGTGGTGAAGTTACTGATGCGGACATCGTCGCCGAAGATCTCAACAGTACCATCCAGGCTGAGGAAGGAGCATCTGGTGATGAAGAGGACAATTTTTCATTATTTAAGGAAAGGCCTATCCCAAATGCGGCAGAAGGTATGGACCATATCCAAGAGCTCAGGCGTTTTTTTTAAAGTATCAACAATGTAAGTTATTCAATTTTCCAGACAATAAATCAATAAGAATCATACATGACTGCGAGACTTAAATCAGGAAAACCGATTAAAATCTCTGACCTTTTAAAGAAATTGTGAAATTGTGAATTGCCCATATGCGTTGAATACAATTTTTGAGCTTGGTTGCAAACTTAACTGTGTTTCTTTTCAATTCCTTCTAAGAAACTTATTTAGTTCAAATTTTTCCCTGGTTCCTTCAAGTTCGAACTATACAGGTTCCACTCTTTATGGTATAAAAAGCAATGACTATATATTTGTCACTAAATAAGAGTATGCAAGTCACTACAAAATAGCAAGGCCCTGTTAATGTGAAATGACAGATGTATGTTTATATAATTTACTGTTTGGCCCATTAAGGCAGATTTATTTATTTAGTCTTACTACACGTTAAGGTTATACGCTTAAGTACTAATTACACTAAAGGATTAGGAATCGGGAAGATTAAATTTAGAGGAAGTAAACCTGCATTTGTGTGGGAGGGGGGGAGTGGCAATCCATTTAGGAAAACCTCCCCCAGTTCACCTGGCCGAGATTCGAACCTTGATCTCCCCGTCCTCGGTGGTCTAGCTCAACACGACTGAAGATTTATATAAAAATCGCTAATAACAAAATATATGGTAAGCTACCAAACCCATAAAGTCCCATCTAGACTCTGTATCTGTAAGTCCGTAACAAATCAATGCCACAGTAACAGATTGCTTTATATAGGCCTATAGAGTTATAATATTCTTTGTAGATACGTTCATCATCGTTCAGTTATTAATTAGCTGTTGATTGGATAGTTGTGAAAGGAAATCAGGTAAAGTTATTAGCAATCTCAGTTAAACTTTGTCTAAGGTAGCAGTCATAACCCTAATATACTCGCACAGCTCACCAGCAAATCTGTTGTTAGTATTCTCAATAACAATGACATGTTTATTTTAGTTTCATTAAAGATACTAGTGCCGAGATCACATATTGTAAGATCATTTAACGTAATCTGATCAGTATTGACGTTACTTAAGGTACCAACTCAATCTGAAGACAGGCAATGAATTTTAACTGTTTGAAAACAAATTGTTCACCAAACGGAAACAATCATTTAAGGCTGAGTAGTGTTATGACTTAACTATAGTTCTGGGAATTAAGGAAGTTGCTACTCTATTATTTGAAAGATCTAGGCATGATTTTAATAGATGTAATAAATATGGAAATAGAACCCAAACAATGACTAGCACCACCATTACATAGTAGTGAACGAGATAAAACCGGAAGAGACACACAATATTGACAAAAAGAACTCACAGCCTCCTGGCTGAATATAAAACACTCTTTCGCGATTAATTAAACGTATCATTGATTGCTGGCGTTTGCATATAGAATACAAGAGTACAATAAGCCCTTGGTACCATTAATAGTATTTGATTTCAATCAAATAGCATGTGTGAGAAAGAAACATAATGAAAGTTTCTAACTAACTATTGCGTTTTCTAAAGTCCGGGCATTGGGGTTTAACGACCTGATGTAGTGATGGGCAGAATCGGATGAATAGAATCGATTCATTCGATAATTCTGAATAATTGATTCATTCCATTCTTTCAAAATCATTCGAATGAGAAAAACATTCGAATTAAAACAGTAGCTGACTTGATGCGAGCCGGCCGATTCATTCTCTTACCCCACCCTTGCTGGAAGTGCAGAGGAAAATTGACCTTATGATTATGAATGTTTCCAGGCTATCTCTATACACGTCTTCATTTCTATTAGGTTCATTTTCAATAAATAGTCCCATTGCTACACAATAATCGACCTTGCGCATTCGAATTATTCCTAGGCTAATTTAATACAAATTTTAAGTGGTTGTACAGTTTACAATCGAATAACAGCAAAAATTAATTCGAATGAAAATTACAAAAGGATTCGATTATTTTGCTACATTACTACGTGGCTTGTTCTTTTTCATTTTCTTAAAATTTTACTTTAATCGCATATAGCATGAATGGTTTGAGAGATAATTATTTTAACGTTGACTTAAATTTATTAAGTAGATAAATATATTTTTTTTATGTATTGAATAAAACATTGGCCGGCCGTAATATTCAGATCGTATTATAATTTTATTCACTAAAATAATTTTCCTATTGTAAACTTATATATTTTTGTTATGTTTAAGGAATATTAAAGGGTAAATTATTTCGACTTCTTTAAACACAAAGGGAAACGTATGTTCCTTATTTAATTATCAATCGTACGCAAAAGTATTTATATTAATTGCGAGCTACTTATTTGAGAAATTCGTTTACTTATTCACTGTATGGTATTTTGTTGTGGCTGTACTTTGGTCTTTGACACTGTCACAAGGAAATAAATGGAGTAATAGAAAAGTGTTGATAAGCTACAAACGCAAAGAAATGCGTGTTGGGAGATAAGAGAGCTGGGTAAAGAGAATAGTAGCACAAAGCAAAATGAGCAACTAGTAACTACTTTTAGAAGTAGTAAATATTCGATTATTACCGACTCTTTACTACTTCTCAAAATCATTCGAATGATTCTTTTGATTCATTCGATTATTTTTCAAAGAATCGAATGATTATTCGATTCTTAAAATTATTCGATTATGCCCATCACAAACCTGATGCCAAGAGCGAGTCGTTACTAGGGTGGCCACAGATCATAAGTTAGACATGGCTGAAACATATGGTGAGCTACGGAGATTTAGATGCGTGTGGGGGGCGGTCAGTTAACAAAAGAGGCTGAAATAGGGGACCCGGTGTAGGTCCATCAGATGGAGGGGCAGGCGTAGTTATTGGAATGGCTTGCTTGACATCTCTCACGACAACTCAACTGGAACAGCCTTGGGATTCTGAAGGTGTGGCTGAGATGCTGAAATTTGTTAACAGAGTCCACCAACAATCACTCGATATGAGACACTTTAGACCTTATGCTGAATTTCTTCAGGAACCTTGAGTTTCAATTAGTGACAGAGCGCACCCATACCAGTTCACCTGTGGATAAAATGTGTGACCTTGGAAGATCGCGAAGCAGTGAATTTTGCCTGAGCCTCCTTCACTCTTTGCTTTAGAGCCATGGATGGGTGGAGAAGTGAAATCTTGATGCGGGGCTTTCGACCTAGAAATACTTCAGCCGGTGTCACCTTAGTAAAGTTGTGAAGTGTGTTTAGATATGCCAAAAGAATAGTATCTACTTTATGATGAAGGGTTGTGGATTGAGAAGAAACATTAAACAACTGTTTCATCAGAGTTATCTTAGTCGTCTTAACGATAATCCTTGCAGATCCGTTTTATTTTCGGTGGTAAACAGGAGAAGGGGAAAGCACAATTCCATTGTTAGACAGAAAACTAGTGAATATAGCTGATGAAAACAAAAGGCCGTTATCAAAAACAACCTCCTCGGGCTGGCCCCAGGCGCGTATTTTAATACGGTCTAAGCTGGGTTTCTCTGGGATGTTAAAGTATTTTATCCTGTTTTGTGTTTGTTCTGTATGGGATGCTATGGTATTGTACCCTGGTATAAGCTAGTTTTCTCTGGTATGCTATGGTATTTTACTCTGGATGGTGTTGGCTCTCTCTGGGATGCTAAGGTATTTTACTCGGGTATATGTTGGTTTTCTTTGGTATCTTGCTTTAGTGTGATTTGGCTCTCTCCAGGATGCTATTGTATCTTGCTCTGTTTGGTGTTGGTTCTCTCTGGGTTGATAAAGTATTTTACTCTGGTTGGTGTAGGTTCTCACTGGGTTAATATATTATTTTACTCTGGTTGGTGTTGGTTCTCTCTGAGATGCTATGCGATTGTATCTTGCTCTGGTAGGTGTTGGCTCTTTCTGGGTTGATATGATATTTTACTTTGGTTTGTGTTGGTTCTCACTGGGTTAGCTATGGTATTTTACTCAGGTTCATGTTGGTTCTCTTTTGAATACTATAGTATTTTACTTTGGTTTGAGTTTGTTCTCTCTGGGTTGCTATGATATTTTATCCAGGTTCTTTCTGGGTTGCTATGGTATTTTATCCAAGTTTTTTTCTGGGTTGCTATGGTATTTTATCCAGGTTCTTTCTGGGTTGCTATTGTATATGTTGGTTCACAAGTTTAATTAATGGAATTGAAAAAAAACACGTGTGTACAAGAGAATTTAATCGATTGTTTTTTAAAATTACGATTGAGAATAAAAGGTGAATTATGGTTATATTTTTAATTATGATTAATAAAATATACTTAATGTAACTATGATAAAGATTAAATATTAATTATGCATATAATTTATTTTACATTTTAGTTTCAAATAAAAGTATATTCATTTCATTAATCGTCTCTAAACAATTTATTGCAAAAATAAAAATAAATCGACTACGTTGCGGTTTTACGCTTCCTGTGTCATTTGGGGAATATTCCACAAATTAAAATTTGCTCAAGTACCATTTACGATATATTCCACCTCAACTTAGTATGCTTTACGTGTCAAACACAGAACATTTTTTGATCACTCGTTTTTCTATGATACAGAATATTTTGTAGATGGCAGCAGGAAACTGGATT
Organism: Timema douglasi; assembly: GCA_901482245.1. Lineage (NCBI taxonomy): Eukaryota > Metazoa > Arthropoda > Insecta > Phasmatodea > Timematidae > Timema > Timema douglasi. Next base: position 101,158 of record CABEEJ010000182.1, read on the forward strand.
GTAAATATGTGACTTATCGTTTCCATAGTAAGTTAACACCACGGCTACCAATAAAGCGATGACAAGAGTGCGGGATATTTGATCAAATATAAATTACAGTGAGCTTAGTGAACTTAAAACAAGTTATGAAAATGACTGTGATAATAGTGAAGATGCAAACCCCTTCATAATAACACCAAGCTTTTTGATAAGGATACACCCCTAGTAAAATTATTTTAGGTTCTTGTTTGACTGCAAAATGTTAGACTATTTATGTGAAGAATCTAACCTGTATTACGGCAAAACATGCTGACTTATTATACCACATTATGATTGAAATATTAAAATTCATGTTTTTTGACTTGAGTTTCACACAAGTAAAGTAACATTAACTATCTAATAAACATATATTTTTGTTATAATTTTGGTTGGAAAAAAAATTGAGCATATAAGGATAAAGCTTATGATTTTCATCAACACTGGACGGTTTAAATTACAAATTATTTATGTGGTCAATAGTAATGGGCAAAGAAAGGAGCCGTTCCTGAAACAAAACAATTTTTTTGGTTAATAATAAAACAACATACTTTTTAAGTATTTTACAATAAGTAAGAATAGGTAATTTAAAATCAACCATAAAGAAGTCTAATGTGTTATTATATACCTAATTAGTCATAACATTTTTAATCAGCAGCCAAAATTCGCTTTTAGACCGGTGGGGTTAAGGATCAGCTATCTTCCTGTCAACCAAACTGTTCGTTTCGATTAAAAAAAACACGTGGCTTTGGCTTCTCCAGAATACCCTCGTCTATCGAGTTACTCTTCATATCTGGAAAAAAAGAAAGAAAAGAGGTCCACATGAACATTCTGTAGCATCACAAGAAATGAGTTTAAAACAACTTTGTACTTATTGATCCACTCTATAACTTTAGCCAATAATACTCTATCCTTTTATACTACCCTCACTTCGACAACATCCATATAGTCATACATGCTCTTTAAGTCTTAAAAGCTTTTAAGTATTCTCTTTTTCAAACATTCTACAACATTTAACTAGAAATAATATGGCCATTTTAGTCTGTTTCTAGACTACCTAATTCTTAGAATTAGTCCACATAAAACCAAATACTCTTCGAGATGCATTCACCCGTCTGAGGTGTTAAAAGCTTTGAAAGTGTTTTAAAAAAAATGGCAAAGCTGTTGGTGTGGATGGGATTACAAGTGAAATACCAAAGTGTGGAGGTTAGGTACATTTTGCAAGGGGTGCAAAATATGTCCAAACGCGCGAACGAGGTTCGGAAGAAATTAGAGCAGTCCTGTAAAAATTTGGGGCAAGGAAAATTCCAACAGTTTTGTTGACGCTTTTGGTAAATCTTGCTTCTGATATGGTAGTTTCATTTGTCGCCATTCTTGAAAGCGATGTTTCAGGCATCATTATTTGGTATTCGTTGAACCACCATCTTGAAATGGTCTTAGATAATTCTCTCATTTGAGTAAACCAGGTGAATCGCTTTTAAATGCTTATAGATAAAAGCTACGCTACACGATTAATCACTAGTCAAATAAAAATCCAATTGAACTTTTCAAAAGAACTTGGTGTAGAGACTACAATGATATGTAGAGCTTCGAGACCGAGATGGGCTGCTTACAGCTTAAGATCAACACTTGCTAGATATGTCGTGCCTATCCAACTCTATAAACATACAAAATATTTTGGAAATACATGTGTCTTCGCAACAGATTCCTTATAGACGATCTAGAATTAATGATAGATATATTTCAATACATTTCCTTACTTTCTAATGCCATTCAAAATAGAAATTTAAGTTTATTAAGAGCTAAATATTAATAAAAACAACAATCAAGCCACTAGTAATTCTTCAAGAAAATCATGTAAACTTTGAAAAGAAAGTTGAACATGCAATAAATTATGTTGTTTTTAAACATATTGACTTTGTTGAGAATCAAAAATATGTCAATCTTCCTCATCAAAAACTACTGGAGACAGTTATCAACAACACCATGGAAGTAAGGTTGATGTACAGTGATCATTTAAAATCAGAAAATAAAACATAAAATATCATTGATCTCTATAATATAATTGGATGGACATCTGTGGCTGAAATTTTCGAGCTGTCGTATGCATACCATTGTGTAAGAGAGAAAGTAACTTTCGTGTATACCTTTCTCTCTTACACCCATACAAAGTATTGTGAGTTTTATACATCCTTCATTAATTTGATTGAATATATGAGATATAGCCATGTGTGATTAGTTAAATGAAATAAATGTGTTAGTAAAAGCTTTTAAGAGCATTACAAAGTTTGAAACTATTGTTGTTCCTTTAAATAAGTAATGTATGCTAATATATACTATGTTTTATGAAGAACGCTCGTTATGTTATTTTTTGCGAATCACAAAACGAGAGTTGCGGGTTGTTTTGATTATCCTATAAACTAATAAACTAGAGGAGCTGACCACAAAAGTGTTGTCAGCATTACTTAGACGGAAACCAGGACAGAGGTTGAGATAAAGTGTATTGGATTCAGCCATCAGGGCTGACAAATAAACACCGAGGTCTAGGGTCACTCTGCTCATTTCAGGACTACGCGAGCCAGAACACTGGATCACCAGTACTTTTCTTGAGGGCTGCCACTTGAGCCCGGAGTACCGGTGTTCGGGAACCGATTAGTGATCACCTAGGAATCAAACAGGTCATGGGGAATTCATAGCAACACCTCATTTTGCTACAATCTTCCAAGTATTCACTAAGTTAATTTCATTCGAATATTACTACCAACATCACATTTGTAATAGAAATTGTACGCATGTGGAAAAATGCCAGATCTGTCCCAGAACTGGAATTGGTCAGATCTGGAAATACCAGATTTGCCCTGGATCTGGCTCAGATCTTGTTCAGATATACCCCAGATCTGCCCCAGTTCTGGCTATATCGGGCCCTGATCTGGGTTTAGTCTAGCCCATATCTGGGTATATCTGGTCCAGTTCTGTCCAGATATGATTTTTCCACATGGCTAGTACTAATAAACCTAGCTTAATATCAATCACGATCCCACACAAATATACCCCATCATCTCCCCTTTTTCCTTGGCTATAGCATATCCTGACATATTGTAGGCCCACGTACACAAAGTTAAGAAGGGTTTCGATTGGTGACAACAATATAATATCTATTCTCTTAAGATTCAGCAAGATAGTTCTGTATTAAATTAAGTTATCGTCTACTTGATAACCTCTTTTCTTAAATTATTGTTATGGAAAAAGTTCATTTTTTAATTATCTGGTGGTCCCTTCTATTCTTTTGTCCAAAATACTAAGTTTCACGTCACTTTGATTTCACTTTGCACTTGAAGTTTTTGAAAAGGTTAACTTGCCCTAAAATAAAGTTTAAATGATTTGTTAAATTTTTTACAGACTGTAACTAATTCCTAAATCTTTTACCAAAAGGTCAATTTCTTGTAAAATTAATTACAGGTTTCTTTCAGTTACCTAACAATATTAACGTACTTTGTATATTTCTTCTGCTACTAGTGCTCTTATATTTCATTTTATGCTCTAATAGTAATATGAAAATATTAGTTATTTCCCTTTTGGTCATTTTATTTATGTTAGGGGGAAAAGCAAAATAATTTTGAACTTTATTTTTTGTTTGCACTGTTATGTTATTGGTGTAGAAAGATTATTATGGTTATTAAATAACATGTGTAGTAAATATGTTTATAATAGTAAATAAAAGGTTTATTATGTTTTATCGATTGATAAATTCAATGATAATAAGTACTACGCAACATCTATGAAAAATATTCTTCTATAATAATTTTCATAACTAGGCTTAAACAATAATGGAAGTTTGAAAGAAATCTTTGGAAGTAGGTAAAGTATGAATGATTAATAAGTCCTTTATAATATTCGTGCTAAGAGTTACTTACATAAGACCAGGTTTTTATAAAGATGCTCAAAAAGTATAAATAATTATTTTATTAAATTTAATATTGAGTCATTGCTTCTTCTGGTTTAAGTAGTTTATTTGGCTAGTTAACTAGTACCAGTTTATTATTTTACTATGATGTAATTTCGTATACTTTTAAATATCAATTAAATATAGTCTATTTAATTTATAATGAAGGAAAACGCACGAAAAATATAAATAAAAGAGAATTAATGTTAGCTTCATAATTATAGGCCTAATGAGCAAGGTAATGTCTCAGGCCTAATTTAACATCTTAACAAACCTTATTCATAGGCCCTAGTTCTTTCTATTCAATTGATCATTCTTGCTAGTTAAAAAGTAATGCTACATAATTCTAAATAAACATGTTATCACTCTTTTTTAAGGAGCTGATGTGCTAAATCTGGTGCATATGAGACATTTAAAAAAAATAAATGGCAAGAAATAATTTTAAACTAGGGTTTATCACCAAACCCGGAGACGGGGTATCAATTAAAATTAAACAAAAAAATTATTTAAAATAATCATTCCCATTATAATTAATAATTGGATCGACCTGCTCTGCAGTAGACTTAACTATCGATGAAGGGGAGGTCAGGGTTCAAATTTTGTTCGGTTGTACTGAGGGTGTTTTTTCCAATATGGGTTTCCACCCTCCTTTCACACAAATATGGACTCACACTTCCTCTAAATATAACCTTTTAAATCCTAAATAACAATTAGTGTAATTAGTACATAAGTGTATAACCCGAACAGGTAATAAGTCGTCACGCTATAAAAAACAATTGAATCAAAACTCAACCGAGTAAGTCTAACCCTACCTCTTAGATAAATTAAAAAAACAACCAAAAATCACAAAGTTTATATTAGGGGCCCTTATCCTTATATTCTCACAAAAAGTCTTTCACATTACATGGCCAAAGCGCTATGTGTATTATAGAGCTGATTAACATCTAGGAACTTGAGATACGACAACACCAGAACCATAATAATACAAACTCAGTAGCAAATGAATAGACTCGTCATTTTAAAAATTCGCGATAGGCCTAATCTTCTGCAGAGCCCGCACTTTGTTCACCTTTGCAATATACACATCTCATATAGGAGATTAACTAGGCCAATACACTCTAGGGCAAGCAAACTATACTGACCGAGTGGCCGCCACCGTTAGCGACGATAGTGCTAACATTTGCGATAGTGTGTGTCATGCGGTTAGCTCAACAAGCCCCTTGGATATTAATCTCAGCTTTGTAAACTGGAGCTGCTACTTCTTTATTTAAGTGTCCACTCATTTGTCCTCACAAGGTTGATTTTGACCCCGTTTCAGACACACTGCTTCACAGATAAATTTTGGAAGCAACAGGGATTGAACTCAGAACCTCTAGAGCTATAACCATAACCTCTGAAAGGGGTTGACTATACTTTTCTATCTAATCAAAATTACTCTTGCACACAGAGTTGTGGAGTCTTAGTCGTCGAGTTGGAGTCGGAAGCAATTTTGGGTGGAGTCGGTAAATATGTGGGCATACTGACTCTAACTTCAAAATAAAAACTTATAATATTATAAAAATATTTTATCGATTACTTTTATTATTTAGTCTTGACCGAAATTTTTTATTTGCATTGATGTGACAAATTTATTTAAATATAAATTCACAATGCCATTGAAGAAGCTTCCCATGAAGTAATCTGTATTGGAACATTTTACTGCAGCCAATTGTTTTTACTAATGAATACAGCCTACATTGCCCTTTTACGGTGGAGTCAGCAAGGGCGTCCGTGGGATTTTTCTCCAAGGGTGGGGCAAACTGGGGAGGGGGGTGGGCAGGGCTCATCCCCCAGGGAAATCTATTAAATTGAAGCCTCAAAAGACGCTTTTAAAGGCAATCCTTGTCTCCTAAAAATAAGATACAGCATAAGAAAAATGTTTGAAATTCATCCAAATTAGTGGGCCGACACTTGACCTTGACAATTTGAATGGCGAATGCTGTTGAAATTGCTCGCGCATGCACAAATCTATCAACCCTTAAGTTGGCAGGTGGCAGGCATTAACAATTAGTCATATCATATAACTCTTTGGTTTGTTGGCAGGGGCCACTGAGCGTTAGTTAAGAGCACTGTGGGACCGGATTAGCATACTTCCTAATATTTATACAACCCCAGGATCTAAATAATGTGTATATATTATTAGGTACGGTAGTTATCTAACCTAACTTAACCTGTATTACAGTCCTAATTACTTAGCTGAATTGATCTAGCCTCGCTGTACTGTTTCATTCACTAATAAACTAGAATCTTAATTTTAACATTCACAAAATAAATGATTTGACTCATACTATAAGATGGCATCATATCGTAAGGGATCATGGGTAAAACCACCTGTTTGTCTTGTATGTTTATGTCGGGACTTAGAATTTGGTTACTTGTCTAAATGTTGTAAAAATAAAATAATTTTATCTGTCAATTTGACATTTCCTTGCGAGTATGATAATTTAGTGTTACATTTTAAATGATTTGCTATCTTATATATTAAAAAAGTATCATATATATATATATATATATTTATAGGGTTTTGCACATCATTACCTTTTTACAGCTGATAGGATTTATAGAATGTAAAACTTAGAAAATAACAATTAAGTAATTTATGCATCCTTCATGATAATATATCACTGTATAAACACGTGTCTACCATTAAATTAGACTTGGATTCTACACAAAGAGGGTAGTATTATTTACAATTCTTATTGGTCATATTAAACAATTTTTGTTTTGTTTTTTAGAAATACTCTACACAGAACAATAATACCAAGTGTCCAATAATATCAAAACAAATAATATTGCAATCTTTTGTGTAATTCTAAAATTAAAACAAAACTTCTTTGCATACATCACACAAAAACATTCAATTCTAGTTGCTGTACCATTCCCTCGATCCCAACTAGGGAAATTACTTCAAAATAGTATGGAATATATCCAAGCACTCCATTATGTATACATTATAGCACACAATAATTAATAGGCTATGTTTAAAATAAAAATCCTCCCAACCTAGTTGAACTTAAACTTTCATGCGTCAATAAATAAAAAAATGATAAAGTTGTTATCAAAAGGTTAGGTTTTGTTATGTTTACTATTGTGTACCCACAAGTTTTAAAATACTTTTGATGTGATTTTGTTATGGTTACATTAATTTAATGTTAAACATTTTCTTCAGTGATTTAGGTAAATTTTGTCCAAAATTGATAATATAAGCAATTTTTTAACAATATTCATTTTGATATCATATTGGGAACTTCTTATTCTTGTTGTGTGTATTGATGATATAAAGGAATCTATTTACTGCCTATACCCCTTAAAATGACCTAATTTGAGATTATTACTTGTTTTCTTACACCTCTGATTTCCGTTATAATTATAAGTTAGAGCTGAAATATTTTTTTTCAGATTTTTTGGTGCATAAATGGGCCCATGATATTATTTTGAAAATATGTGTTTCCTGCTAAAGGAGTTGCTCTGATTTGAGTTGTAATTACTTACTAGATTCATAACTTGATTAAATTTCTTAACAAATATTGTTCATTTAGGTTAAAAACTAAAGCTTATATTCAGTACAGTACTTTAAAACATAAGTCAAACCCTATGGTACAATTTGTACCCAAACTGGTGGATTTGTGAAGCACTTGAGGAACGGAAAGGGGTAGTGGTTAGAGGCATAGCTGTCTTTAGATACAGGCCAGAGGGTTAAATGTGGTAATTCTGCTTGTAGTGATGTCATGAGGCCTTGATCTGCTGGTTCTTACGGAAAATGGTGTGAACATCTACAGTTTTCTTCACTTAAAAACTGATGAAGTAAATAAGTCACTTTGAACGATACTGATGATTAAGCTAAACATGTTTTACATATATCATTAAACAAAAATACTTAAGTGGTTGATAAAATAATACAACAAATAAATACTAGTTTTAAAATAAATTTGCTAGGTAAGAATTACTGTCACAAACACAATTAGAATATAATGATGAAAATTACAAAAGAGCAAAGGTTCGAAGCCTAGAAAGAATGTTTATTGTTGCACTAACCCAAAGTTTCTGGGTTCAATTTCCATGTGCATGTCTTTAGCAACACTTTAATAAAATCCATAGTGTTATTTAATTAATTGCTTTGAACAATCACTAGCCATGGGATATAGAATTTTGAAACTATACTTTTGTAAAGTGTTATCTAAATCTGGATCCTTAAAAATGCATTTATTGGCCTAGGCAACCAAACACAGGACTTTTTTTTTAACATTGTGTCGGGTTATATTCTTATGTACAAATTACTTCAATATTTTTAGGAATGAGGAAGGTTATATTTATAGGAAGTATACCCGTGTTTGTGTGGAGAGAGAGTGGAAAACCATTTGGGAAAAATCATAGTAGTCTACTCCGGACAGAGATTCCAACCTCGATTTCCCCGTCATTAGCAATCTAGTCTACTGCGAGTGTGGTGGGCCTTAGACCATGTGTCCACCAAAGTGGGTGCACATGAAAAGTTGCTTCTGATTCTTGTGTCGAAGAAACTTTTTTGTTATTAAAATCTTCCATTATCGTTGGTTCATTAACTCCAATTCTCAAAACTATATGACCCAAAACGTAATGCAATAGAAGTGTGAACCAAGCAAAATTTCAAATCAAGGAAATTACATGAGAAACAAATATCTTGCACAGTTCAACAAACTGAACTAAAATTAATAAGCAATACTGCATGTGGCTCTGTTGACCCGCCCTATGTATCGTTGCCAAACTTCAGTATGCCAGCCTGTAACTAAAGACGGCCTTGAGAACATTTAGGAGGGGAGGGATAGATCATCATGGATGATGAACGTGGTAGATTTCCAATGTGATTTCTTTTTCACTAATTAACAAGAAAACTATATGCCTTATTTTAATGAAATGTTCACATCTGTAAAGACCTATTTATTTACTTTGCCTATGGTTTCTTTCTTCATACTTGCCCAATAATATAAATTTAAATTTAATAAAACAATTTTAAGTGAATTGCATCTTTAAAAACAAACAAGGCCTGTCATTCAAATTTCAAAGGACTGTCTTTAAAATAGTTTTTATTCCATTTTGATCTATATAATTCTATCAATTTTGGTATTTTAATGTGAATTAAAAGTTCCTTTGTAACCACCATAGAGATTTTCTATATACCTTGTTTCATATAGATTCGATTGAAAAATAATAATTGTATATTATACCAGGGTGTTTACATCCGGGAAAATTAGGGAAAACGGGAATTAGCCGGGAATTTGGTAAATCACAATAAAAAGATTAATAGAAAAACGTGGGCGGAAAAGGGGGGTGGGGTGAGTTAGAAGGATATGACATCCTTCTTTAATCTTGAATTTTAAGAAATGATCAGGGAAAATGTCGGGGATTTCATTGGTCAAGTTGAGTAGACACCATGATACACAAAGGCTAATAATAATAAGTATACTCCAGAATATTTTTATTGATTTCTTTACAAAATGATCTAAAACAAAATAATTTATAGCATTTTAGTAGTGGGTCACTCCGTATGAAATCAACAATTGAATAAATAAATTGTTGCTTGTATAGTCATAAATTTCACCAGTCTTAAAAGTGATTTAACGTAAAGTCATAGATAATTGACGTATGTAAAGTATAAACAAACACAATTAAGTACTCTTAATTGACAATATACTCTTGGTGAGTGCTAAATTCTAAATTTATCTGTTTTGAGCTTTATTTCCTTTGTTAATTGGAACCAATAATGTCGACTGACCAGTGCGGACATTGTGCGCTATCTTTGCAGAAGCTGAAGTGCATTGAGTGTAACATAAACTTCCTCCCGGGCTGTTTGAACATAACATCGGTTAAGGTTGTTGACAAATTAACATGGAATTGTTTTACATGTACTAAGGCCAATGATGACAAAGGACCGACACGTGATAATTTAAAAGCTGAACCAAACAATGGTTAAATCATGAAAATACTCTTACAGATACAGAAGGACCAAAATAAGCGTGAGCGTGTCCTTAATATTGCTCTCAATTTTTGTCACGAAAAATTAGATGAAAATATTAAACAAATAATTAACCAGCCCAAGAAAATTAAAGAATACCTTGAATTAATTACAAAACCTCAATTTGAAAGTACTAAACTTAAAGATGTAAGTAAGCTTTGATTCCAACTTGAAAGCTGTGACCAGTATAACCGAAGGAACACATTAGAAATTCAGTGTATAGCTCAGTCACAGAGCGAGTCCGTGGTCATTAGTGTTGGCAAGGCTTTGGATGTGGACATCAGCCTGTCACCGGCTGAGATCCTCTGCTGGGCAAGAGTATCCTGCTCGGTGCACAACAAAGGAGGATCTGCTGCGAAAGAGGAAAGTCAAGTGGAATCTATGTACTCAAGATATCGGGATTAAATCAAATGACATTTGTCAAGTTTATGTGAATGAGAGCCTTACACCTCTACGGGAATTTTAGAAAATGATCAGGGAAAAGGTCGGGGATTTCATTGGTCAAGTTTAGTAGACACCATGTATTAGGTACCTGCGATGATGACTTCCATATCAAATAAAATATACCAAAAGTTAGGACCCTTCATTAACCAGAATTACAGAGAATTTATTTACATCTATTAAGGGTTGACATAATAGCTCAAAACTGTAATTTATATAGTTCAAATAACTTCCCAACCATTTGCAGAGACACTCTTAATTCACCACTTAGCATTCTAAATTGGAATATTTGTAGCTTAATTAGACACTTTGAAGCTTAATTAGACACTTTGAAGAACTAGAAAATTTTCTTAATAGTATTGACTTTTTTCCTCCATTAATAAGATTAACAGAGACTCGCATCCAACACTGTGACTCTAACTTGTATAATTTACACTGCAAAAACATAAATGGTATAAATATACCAGGGGATTATGTATGTGCATAAAAGAAAATATCTCTCATAAAATTAGATATGATATTGATGTATGATCTGAAAATTTATGGATTGAAATAACCTATACATAAAATAATATGTCAATACAAAAAAAAACACAAAAAATTATTGGCTTTTTATCTAGACATCTGTCAGAACTTATAACACATTTCTTGATTCCTTAAATACCTGACTAAATCAACTGAATAGTGAAAAGTGTGAAGTAAAAATCATGGGATATATAAATATAAATTATAAAAGTACTAGTGATAAACACTTGCTAGAATATTATAATACCATAAAAATGTTTGGTTTTGTCAATTTAATCAATGTTATAACCAGACATGACAAAAGATTTAACATTGAATCGTCTATATATCATATTTTGACTAATATTAACTCATATTATGTTACCTCAGGAACATAGTAAATTACATATCTGATCACTACCCCACTTTTTCCATTGTTAATGAATTATCATTATGCTTTGACCCTCAACTAGCTGAGCACAAGGATATCTATCACCAGACATCCTTGGTAGAAGCAATCAACACAATGAATTGGGATCATTTATATATATTAAAAGACCCGAATGAAAAGTACACTCATTTCTTAAAGTTAATTGTTGAACAATACAATAAAAAAATAGTTGAAAACAATATTAAAATATCTAAAATATATATTAAATACTCATTTTCTAAGAAACTTTGGATTACAAGTAGAATACTAAGATCAATTCGTATCAAAGACAAACTCTTTGGAGCATTCAAAAAGGTTAGAGATGGCAATTTACTAAACGAAATAATAGACAAAATACAAGAATATCATTACGTCTGTTAATAAACATAAAAGTATTGTTTTTTCAATTAAATTTAGCAAAAAATCGAGACAATATCAAGGGAACCTGGAACCTTATTAATATAGCACTAAAAAAACTTGTACCAAACATATTAGACCCAAATAGAAACAAGATATGCAGTGATGACAAAAAAAAAAATTAAATGTATTTAACACATTTTTTAGTAATATTGGCGCTAATTTAGCTAAAGATAAAAAAAAAAAAACTGACCTTACACCATCTAGTTTTCTCAGGCATAACCAAAAATCAATGTTTATGGCTCCTGTAACTGAAAGCGAAATTTTACTATATATAAAAAGTCTAAAAAAATGGTAAATTCACAGGAGGAGATAACATAAATTCTTTTGTGATTAAAGAATGGGTCGATACATTTTGTAAGCACTTGTATGACATTATTAGCTGTTGCTTCAGTACAGGAATATATCCAGAACATCCGAAAGTCGCTAAAGTTATTCCAGTTTACAAGTCTGGTGACCCCACTTTAATTAACAATTATAGACCAATTCCCTATTATCTAATATTGGGAAAATATTTGAAAAAGATATCCACGAAAGGTTGATCAATTTCTTGGAGAAAAATAATATATTATTTAAAGAGCAAGCAGGATTCAGGAAAGGGAAATCAACACAAAATATGTTAATTAACATGACAAATCAATTATATGACAAATTAGATGCTCGTAACTTAGCCTTGGCATCTTTATTGATCTATGTAAGGCATTTGATACCGTGGATCATTTCACTCTTCTTTATAAAATGGAATATTATGGCATAAGAGGTATTGTACTTCAACTTTTTCAAAACTATTTATCAAATAAAGGACAATATGTTCAAATAAACAGATCTAAGTCAGGTATAAGACCAATATTATGTGGTGTTCTCCAAGGCTCTATTTTAGGACCTACCCATATATATATATATATACACATACACACACAAATGATTTACCTAACTGTATAACACACTCTAATACTTATTTATTTGCTGATGACACTGCTTATAATTAATTTTGGTAAAGATAATGCATCAGTATACATACATTTACAGAGTGATTTAGGAGGCTTATCAACATGGCTTAGAGTGAACAGATATATTTGAATGTCACAAAAACTAAATATATGAAATTCTCAATCACGTCTGAACAACATAGAAATGCAAACATTGATATAAAAATAAACCGAGAAAAAAAATAAAGCAAGTAAATTGCGTTAAATAGCTGAGCATGACTTTAGATAATAACCTAAACACATCAGGTCTCTGAGCGAGACTCTCTCCAAATATTTTGGTGCTTTCTTTAGGCTAAGACATATTTTACCAGTATCGATAATGATAAATTTGTACTTCACACGTACGGGATTGAAATTTGAGAACTCACACAAACCATCTTCATCCACTAGTATTGTTAATGAAAAGAATGGTCATAATTATAACTTTTTCAGATTTCAAAGCACATAGTACTCCAGTGTTTAGATTACTTGGATTCTTAAATATGAGACAGCTAATTAAATATAAGATGTTAATTCTTATGTATGATATCATACATGGTATAAATATTTCAACTGGCTTATATTTTAAATATGTTAATCAAAGTTTATTAATAAGGTTTTTAGATCTATTTTGTTCCTTAATACTGATTTTGGAAATTTCGGAAGGGTTTTGTTTTAGCTTGCCTCCACATGGAAATAACTAAATTACTTTGTACAATTTTATATATATATAAACTGTAACTTATACATGTTTTTTTTTAAAACTATTTTGTTCCTTAATACCGATTTTTGAAATTCCAGAAGAGTTTTATTTTTTCTTTCCTCCACATGGAAATAACTAAATTATTTTGTACTATATATCTATATATAAACAGTAACTTATACATTGGTTTATTATATTTTTAAACTATTTTGTTCCTTAATACCAAATTTGGAAATCCCAGAAGAGTTTTATTTTTTCTTTCCTCCACATGGAAATAACTGAATTACTTTGTACTATTTTACAGATTAACAACAAAAATAATAAAAAAACATAGTATTATACCCCCCACAGTGCTATTAGTTACTACTAAATAAGGCTCTAAAACTATTTTTATTCTACAGTATAGCTTACCTGTACAGTCAACTCTCGATAATTCGTACTAAAAGGGTGAGGTCTGTCCAAGTTATGAAAAGTCCGTTTTATCGAGGGGAAATAAAGTTGTGCCTAAGGGATGAAAACTAATACTTAATCTAAATAATATTTTACATTAAGGTCATTCGACCATCAACATTTTATGGCATTATTTTAATAAGTGTATAAATATTGATTCAATTATCTCAAATCATTACAGTTATCGAGTTATAAGCAGTCAAACTTGCTATTTTATCCATTTTACGTGCTTATTTTAAGGTAAAGTAGTTAATGCAAAGGGATTAAATTTATTCTAGTCAGACATGCATATGAAGTGTATGCAATGAAGTAGTTACAAGATCTTAAATAAATATAGTTTTCAACATATAAGATATTTAAAAATTCTAAATTTACATCATTTTTAATCTTATAAAAGTACCTTTCGTTTTATACCCCGATACTTATATTTTATATCCTTTTATAGTACATAATGTCGTTATTTCAAATTTGTTTGGTTTATTAAACTAACTCTACTCTTTTATTTTATTTCTGACACCAAATTGATCAATGCAAATGTAAATTTGTTATGTCTACTTCCTGAAACTTCTTTCTTTGACTGTACCTACCAATAACACAGACTAGCCGAACAAGGAAGTGTCGAGCCATCTCTACTAATGACTCATCCTAGAGTGTTTATTTTAGCACCATGTCTTACTACTTGAATGCTGAGTTGTGACATTTATTTTGTCTATATTTCCTTCCTCTAGTAATATGACACTTTGATAATATTTCACTGTGTTAGTTTTGTTCTTCAACTCAGTGTCAAAGGAACTCATAGCTTGGTGCATCAAAACGCGTCTTGATTTTAAACCTATTGCTTATATGAATATTACAATAACTTCATGAATGTATAAAAATACATGCGTTTCACTTAATTACTGGTTGTAAATTGAACACTAAACAGTACATACAAATCTTAAAAGTGATAAAAAAAATCTAATTTCACATGAGTACTGCATTTCTTTAGGTATTTTTCGATATTGTTTGATGTCCCAGGGCCTAGTTACTTGTGGCTCATAATCCAATATTGTTTAATGTCCAGGGGCCTACTTACCAGTGCTTGACAATACTCCATTATTTGATGTCTCGGGGCCTTGTTACCAGTGATTCATAATATTCTATTGTTTTATGTCCCGGGACCTTGTAACTAGTGGTTCATAATATTCTATTGTTTTATGTCCCGGGACCTTGTAACCAGTGATTCATAATATTCTATTGTTTTATGTCCCGGGACCTTGTAACCAGTGATTCATAATATTCTATTGTTTTATGTCCCGGGACCTTGTAACCAGTGATTCATAATATTCTATTGTTTTATGTCCCGGGACCTTGTAACCAGTGATTCATAATATTCTATTGTTTTATGTCCCGGGACCTTGTAACCAGTGATTCATAATATTCTATTGTTTTATGTCCCGGGACCTTGTAACCAGTGATTCATAATATTCTATTGTTTTATGTCCCGGGACCTTGTAACCAGTGATTCATAATATTCTATTGTTTTATGTCCCGGGACCTTGTAACCAGTGATTCATAATATTCTATTGTTTTATGTCCCGGGACCTTGTAAC